>CP092872.1:49212007-49237753 GCA_030710605.1 Cordylochernes scorpioides | reverse complement strand
CTAAGTTTAAGCGGATTTTAGAAAAGTTTCTCGTTTCCAGACCCATTGCAATTTCATTTGTGCTTGAAGGAGACAAGAGAGGAACACAAGAGTTCTTGACCATGCAGCGGTAGCTACTCACGGTTGGTGAAGGTCCCCATGCCGCTGGACTCGGTCTGGCCATACGCCTGCACCAGGTGGAGTCCCAGACAGATCCGCACAAACTCCAGTGTCTCCGGACACAGCGGCGCACCGCCAGTCGCCACCAAACGCAGCTCGGGGCAGAGCTGGTCCTTGATCTTCTTGAATATCAACCTGTACATTGGAAACTCCTTGTACAGTCCCTAAGGCTGAGTTTATAACGAATGTGTTTGAATCGTTATAAATATTGGTAGTTGACATCTTCACTATGACCTTAATACGCTTATTTTTAATCGTTCGCTGATAGGTTCTCTGTTATCACGTGATCTCAACTATCCAAGAAGTGTTGAGTTCATCAGCCATTCAGTTTGCAATTTTTTTACTCAGTATTCGCTTCGAGCAACACACAAAGTTTTATCATAAAAATACATTTAATATTTTGGGTTCGAATCTCGAAAATTCAAATACCAATATTATTCGCCGTTATGTATGTCTTTGTATTATGTATTATTATGTATTCGTCGTAATAATATTATTCGCCGAGTAATAAGAAAAGCAACGTTTTGAGAAAAACACGAACTTTTGTGACAACTTTATATATCAAGAGGGGTGTATTCTACGGTCAACCCACCTGTCTGCAATGGGCGTGTCGTAGCCCCTGCGGTACCACTTGGACTTGTACTTGTAGGCGAAGTTGAAGAGTGCGACGGTGAGCGGACTCTTCTTATCGATCACTTCTTGGATGCTCTTCTTGATGCGATCCAGCACCAACTGCCGCACACATCCTTCAGCATTCGCCATCAGACCAGCAGGCAGTCTATTACCATTTCTAGGGACGGTTCAAATACCCGAGGATTCGATTGGGAAAAAAATCTATAAACCTTTTCTACTTAAATTGTAATTTAAGTTTATAACAAGAGAATAAACATTTGAAAACAATGTGTTTCTTTACAGAAATCCACCTGGCTAAATTTCAGAGATTCAAAGTCCCTTAACAGATCTCAAAACAATGGACAATACTTCAAAAGTATTCTGGTCCGAAAGTTGGCCACGCGGATTTCTGAAAAGAAACGCATCGTTTTTAAACGTTCTTTGGATTAATAGTTGTGCCTTGTGTTTGATATATGTAAACTACTAATAAGATGTGCGTTTTTAGTTTTTATTTTTCAAAAATGGTAAAAAATGCATTATAATGTTTAAGATATTTCATATCCTAATCTCTATAAATTATAATAGCTAATTTTTCTTATTCAGAGCAATTCTTGCAATATTTGTTTAATATGAAAACGTAATTTATTTTGATTTTCAGAAGAGCAATGACTTTCAACCGTCATATAAGGGCTTTCTATCTCCGGTACGGAGGTCAGGGAGTGTCATCTCACTTGGAGCAATTCTCTTCATAGTTTCCATACCATTCAATGGTCTCCCTTAATTCTTCAAGGCATACCCATTTTGTATCCTATCCTCTACCAGTAGAGGATATCTGAATCCTATCAGACGGGTCCCCAAATGGCGGGTGAGAGAATAGTCATCAGATATTAGAGTCATCTGCGAATAGGTAAAAGCAGTTCCTGAACAACAGCCATCTACATCCTAGAAGCAGATAGTCTCACAGACCTTTCGGTCCATAAGCCGGAACAGCCATCTACAGAGTGATAATGGATTAGCTTGCGTTGGGGCTAGACCTATAAAAGCTCAGAAACGATACCAAATTGAATGGCGTGATTATGTCCCGCCATTAAAATTAACATCTATACAAACCAATAGCTACGTCTGAATTCATGTCAGGGTTGTATGAAAGGTATCTTCGCTCCATTAGGAGCGACTTCTTTTAAAGCTACGTCGTACTGCCACAGTATGTGTTTCAGCCTCTTTGAATCAACAGCAGCAGACATACATTTACCCATTCCTATCGCCTTCCTTAAGTTTCCTGAAATTTAGATAATATATACTAGAATAGTTCTGTGACCTAAGTATTTTTACCCAAATGACACACTCGTCCGCATTGCAAGGGAGCGATAGCTGTCCAAAAAAAAAAGGACACTACTACTTATGCTGCGCTAATCAATTCAGCTATAAGGCAGATGCTCTTCTCTAAAGAACTGGATTGATCTGGTATGAGGCATAACATCACTCCTATTGTACTAACTGGCAAGCTACGAGGCAGTTTCTAAACTAACACAGCACCACTCCGGCCGTACTTAATGCTAAAGCTCTATAAGGCTGCTGTTGGCCAAAGAGAACATAGTACCAGGTCTACTGGACTTACCGGCACAGCAATGAGGCAGGTGCTGCCAAGAGTCATCAAATCTCCTTTTTCTCCCTCGATAATACCCGTGGACTGCAGCACACACACTTCTGTTATAAAAGAGATTGAAGGCAGAGAGAAGAGTTATGACTGCATCTACAGTATTGTACATAGAATATATCATCTAGATAAAGATATCTGGTGTTGTGTGACGCATCACCACCCGTGCTTTCTGTGCAGGAGAAGTAAACAAAATTCATTATTTAAAAGCCTTATTAAAGTGATAGCTTCCTTCCTTTTGGTACACATATGTATCGACATTCAATTTTTCAATTATCTTTCCACATGTAACGTATAAAGTGTCGGTATATTTAAAGATGTAATAATTTTACTGCAAATATTGAAATATTGTGTGTTTAAAAAAATGTACTTTTTTGTAAATATATATAATATTTGTAACAATACTTCTTTCTATATTTACAAAAAATATTGAAGAATATATTATCCATCTGGTTAAAGGTTTCAGTATAAAGTGTATCTTATGGAACTGTGCGATCAAGTTTTCCTCTCAGTTGAGCAATACTGATGAATGCGGTATTGAGAACTATCATTGATATCCAGCTATTCAAATTTTTAGGGCTGGCATGCCTTCTTGAGCTGTCTCTTGTTTCATTTGTAAATAAATAAATACTTATTAATATACCTTGTTAACCGGATTTTGTATGCCAAAATAACCTGAATTAATACAATATCGAAAATATAAACATTTTCAAATGAGAAGTATAATTAGTTTTGTGACTTTTTGTGCATTTTTTTAAAATATAGTAAAGCTTGTCTTAAACTTATTCTGCGCAATCTTGCCGTCTTGCCTTAGTCCTTTGAACGACCACTTAAACCAGATTTGGCTGGGTTTGTGCGTTAAATACAGGGTTTACTATACCAAAATACACCAAGCATACATCTTTGTATTATGGTAAAAACAGTTTTATGTGTCATCTACTGAGTTTAAAAGACCTTTAAAGCAATTGTTCTCATAAACGGATCGGTACGATAAGTTCAGAAAAAAAATAAATAAATTAATTAAAAAACGGATATTTATATACGGTACATAGAATTTTATTAAAACCTTTCGTCTTATGTGAAAAAAAATCTTCAACCGAAGTGCAATTCTGATTAAACAATGCTACAATTCCAGCTCTTATATTTACTTGAAAATAAGAAAATTATAAAAACAACCAAAAACTATTCTCAATAACTTATTACGAAAGGTTTTTCTATCATCGTATATTTGTATCTTAACACGCCTTAAGAAAGGTTTATAAGCTCTAAGACAATTTGGCACAAAATGGAGGCAGAGCTTTATAATAGAGAGGTCATTCAAAGTGAATTTTAAAATTAAAAATGACACTCGTTTCATAGTTATTTGTTGCCTTAGATAAAACCAAGTATTCATTATTCATCCTTCATATTTTTTGTAACATTTCAATTGTAATTTCTTGCGGACAAAACATAAAATGTTGGGAAAACCGTTAGTAGACAAAAATGGCGGCAAAGAGAGATGGTCCAGTTGGCCTCGATTCTCTCTTCCTGAGTATATGACCACGTGCTTCCCACCCCACACGCCTCCCTCCCCCTGTAATGGGAGACGCCAGAGAACGAACATTTGGAGCCTTCTGTCTGACTAGCTGAATGTTCCCATCTCAATAAACCGATTATAAGATCATTTTACTCTTTCGTACTTGGATATAAGAGCTATGAACCACCGTAGTACCTGAACAAGTATCTCAATGGCTTGTAAAGATACACCACGCTTTTATCTGGGTAGATATACACTCATGGACAAACCTCAAGGAATTTTCACCCTTCAGCATGTATATCGGGATTCAGACAATAACTCTGAAAGATATTTGATGCACAGTGACCTTTATTAAAGACATGATAACCACGTGTGAACAAAATTGCTCTGTCTCCTTCAACTTAAGTTTTGTCCATGAAGTATAATTTCACAATAAGCTACCATTATCCTACGAATAATAATTATCAGGAATCAGCAAAGCTCATCTTACTTGTGTGATTAGCTTTAAAAAGTGTCAAGAAAAGAAACCTTCTGACTCTTTGGTCACATGGATGAATTAGTTTCCAGTGAAGTAAGCCTCACTTTAATAATGTCCCTGTTTCTTAGCCATACCAGCGCCACTAGTGTCTAATTTATAAATTGTGTCATTTTAGAGAGAAGTACTGTAAAACGCACTGTATAACCGAGTACTTACCTTGCCGGTGAGGGTGAAGGGTGATGAGTAGCCGATCCGTCCTCCGTGCAGCAATATCATGTTCTCTGCACAACACTTGCCATCACATCATTTGTATCAAGTTATATCTCCTTTTTATTTCATCCATTTGTGATTGGGGTAATATACAAGTTTGGTCAAAATCGTTGAAGCCGGTTTTGAGAAACCGCGATCCATATAGTAAGATTGCACGCCTAATAGATAACTTAATTATGATGTTTATCATTAAAATTGTTCATTATTATCAATAAAATTATCACGAAGTGAAGATGTACAAGGAATTTTACAGTGAAACCCCATTTTGCAGCTGATGAAACCTATCTAAATTAATTATCACCCCGAAGAACACTCCTATAAAGCCTTAAATCCATTTTGAATCCCTAACAAATAATTGTTTGCTTAATAGCAAAGGATTAGGTGTATGATTAGTAAAATAAGTCTTTATAGATGGTGCAAGCCAAAGGCAACTTTTAGTTGCACGATCAAGAGATATGCCTTTTTAAAAGCTTTTATTTAACTTGCTTTTCTGTCTGTCCACAAATCTTTCAATCGATTTTTAATATACTTTTAGAGCACGTAGGAATATGAAATTTGTTACATTTTTCAGATTCCGATGACAATGCATGTTGACAAATAATCAGACTTCTGGGTTGTCAGGGTGGCCGGAAATTCACAAATTTCCAAATTGCCTTTCAAATTTTGTAATTTAATTTTAAGATACTTCCAGATCACATAGAAGTATTAAACTTTTATGACTCACTCAGTCCAATGAACAATGCAAGTGTACAAATTTTCAGACTTCTGGGTGGTCGGAGTGGCCATAAATGAACAAATTTCTAGATTTTTTTTAAAGTCTTGTGTTACGCCCCTTACATTGACCAATCCGCCGCGAGCAGACCTCCCTTCTATTTAAGGCCTAATTCCCAGTGAACTTTTGATTCTAAGTTTTGTAAATTCACGACTAAAACTAAATAAATAATTAATAAGTAAAAAAATACATTTTTAAAAAAGCTTTTATTTAATGCACTAAAATAGGAAAAAATAAAATATTGTATTTTCTGTCATTGAGCAATTAGATGTATCTGAGAGAAAATAAAAGCGGCGGGAACCATCATATTTAGAGAAGAGGTAAAGATATAGCAAACACTTATAGGAATCTCTAATCTGTTGCTACATATTAAATCACATTAGGTTCGAAATTCATGATGATCGTCCCCCGCCGCTTTTATTTTCACTCAGATACATCTAATTGCTCAATGACAGAATATATAATATTTTATTTTTTCCTTTTTAGTGCATTTAAAAAAAGCTTTGAAAAAAGATTTTTAAATAAAAGATTTAATTCCAAACAGGGCTCTGACACATTTGTAAGTGCAAAGTCGAACTGCTTTTCACATGTGTAGACATGTGGTGCACTTACAGTAAAAGCAGTCGCCTACTTCATTCTACCCACCATGATTATCATGGCCTGTACAAGTACTAGGGATAAGCAAAAAAAATATTTTTTTTTAAATGTATTTTTACTTATTAGTTTTTTTTTAATTTAACCACCTGATACAAGTACAATTTTACTTTTTTTGTACTATTTTTCGAATAATTCTTTATACAGGTTTAGAGTGGATTCCAACTTGCATCCACTCTGTAGTTATGCTGAAGGCAATGTGACACAAGTATACAATCCATTCACGTTTATTGCCAATTAGCAGACTATTCGATCATGTTTACCATTTTTATTTTCTTCTTTCCTATTCTTTACAGTGCTCTACCTTTTTGAATATTGTTCAAAAACATCTTTTCCTATATGTGTGAGCCCTAACCAATTTTCGGTTTCCTTTTCTTTGAAGAAAATTGTCATTCAACTCTAACTCTTCTTAGAATATATTCAGTCTAAATTTTAACTGTATTTTAACTTTATTTACATATCATTATTAAAATTCACATTGCCTTCATTTTTTTCTTTTAATCTCATCCCCCTGTCTTACGATCCGTTTTTTTTATTATTATTAATTTAATATATTTCTCCTCAACTGGCAGTACAGTATTCCTGTCCTCTCAGAGTTTCCTTTCTGGTTAGTCTTTATGATGGTATCTTGGGGATTTCTCCCGAAAGCGTACATTAATTCCAGTTTCGACCTTCCTCTTCCCGATATTCTGCCCATGCATTATCTCTCCAGCAATACATTTATCCACTCAGAGTGTCAGACAAGATATCCGAACATGCCGGTTCTCCTCCTCTTAATCATCTCTAGCATATCATATGTGTATATTTGTGTATGTTTAGAAATAATAAAAATATATAAAGGTCAGGTGTTGATATCAAAAACAAATAAGGCATATCCTGACCACTAATATGAACGTTTTCTGGATGGCGCTCTGCCATGCTCATGTTAGTGGTCAAGATATGCCTTATTTGTTTTTAATATTTATATATTCGAAATACAATACTTAAGAAAATGAGCTGACTTATAGAATTCAGGAAGATGAACAACTCACCCACGGACAGTTCGAATATGTGGGCCAGTGGCAGGTAGGCGGGGAAAGAGTCGGTGTTTCTGCAACACATAAACCTACAGGTAAAACACAGTCCACGCAAACAAACCTCTTCAATCCCGTCTCAAGACAAAAACTTTCTAATCAAGGATACAACCAAATTATCCTGAATCATAATCGAAGATGGTATAACCTTAAAATCCTATTTTAAAATAATTCAAATATCCTCCTAGTTCCAAAATAGCTTTACTAGGTGTCCTCTCAAAAGAGCAACCTAGCTTATGTTATTTACAACAATGAATAATATGTAAAGGTTATTCACATATTAAAACAAAGTGTCAAATGCGGGATTAGATCCCGGTTCAAGGCTATCGGGAATCGAGGGTTTTAAACCACTCGTCCACCGACTTCTATCATTCAAATATTTATAACATTCTATATTTTCATTACTATTTTTAAAGTTATATTAGAGTGGCATCTAATAATATTTTGCCCTTATATTTCTTATTATATGAATCGTTAGAGACTACTCTGCAGACCCCTTACTGCGATGATGGGAAATATTTTTTGACGAGATGTTTTGGCTCAGAAAAAAAATTAATTGTGTAAAATTCACTCGATAGAGGGCTCTCTAATATATTTAATTCAATGCAATTACTTGAAATTATGTAAAAACATCTAGATACCTATGATATCTTATGCTCATAGGTAGCTTAAATAACCCTTATATGCTTCCCGATGAAATTACGGATTATAAAAGAACAATACAATTTTACGCATGTCATACTAAAGTATTGGTCAAGTCTAAGAGCGTCAAAAGATGCTGAAAAACCTTCAGAGAATTGGTGCTACATCTGGAAGGTCAGAATGAATCCTGAAAAGGCACAAGCAAATCTGTGGAGTCAAGAAGTTCAACATCCCATTGACTAGCATGGTTAGAATTTTCGGCTACCAGGTTGCATAGAGCCACAATGTCAAATATCTCGTCATAATTCAGTAATAATATAAAAGCACAAATAAGGAAAGCAACCCTTGCTAATATCAATCTTTATTGGAAGAAGATGTACCCTAACACACTGAAGGAAAATTTGAAAACCCGTTCGCTACGATAAGGCCGTCACAGCTAGATCACGGCAGCCCAATCGAACAACATTTATTGACATTTGAAAAGTCTTGCGACAGGTCACCCTATCCATTTTTTGGGAATACTTTAACTAGGAAAGAGATTAAATTGAACCCATAGAACACTTCATAAGAACAACCGCAAAAAAAAAAAATTACAGAAGATTCCTATAAATTCAAATATTTAAGAAGTCGCGAGTTACTTTGCAGGTGTGTTCGAGCCAAGAACAAGACCGAGGCAATTATTATTCGAAATTGACCTATCAACCGACTAGATCTGGGGGACAATTATCTTCGAGTTATATTTAAACAGCACACATGGTTTATTGAACACTGGTTATTATACATTAGCTCAACACAAACCTCAGATCTGTTACAGCAAGCTATCTTGAGAAAAGACATTATTTTTCATCCGCCCATTTTATCCGAAATCATCCTAGAACTCGAATTCCTCTCAAAATCAAGATATCAAAGATAGGGAAGTGCAATTGATAGATGCGCAATTCCAAGAGTATATTTAAATGATGCCGTGTGTATAATTCAATAGAAGAACGTTATGGAGAAAAATTAATTTGTAGCAACGGCTGAGAGGGTTTACCCTTAATGAGTCATGCCCTTTCATTAATGTTTTCTATCATCGCAGTAAGGCCTGCAGAGGTATTTATCATTTATACGATAAGAAACTTTTTAAAATACTTCAATATAATTGGCCAATTTGTTGTTATTGATAATGTATCAATGTATGTCAATAAATTGCAAGGGATAACCCAACAAATGGGCATAATTAAGGATATAGATGAATTCAAGGCTGATAAAATTATAAGTGTTTAATGTATTTTTTTAAAAACCATAGCCTGGAATATATCATAGATTCTGATATTTATGTATTTAATGTTTACTAAACGCTGTTTCAACTTTCATATAGGTTACTTGCATATTTCAACTTTTACCAACCCAACTCGGTCATCCAACTCAAAATATTTTCCTACTGATATATATATTTATTTATATTTAAATGACCTTTTCGGTATTTATTCTCTTTTTATTGATGAATATTGGTTTAAATATAGAGAGGATATGTATTTTATCTTTTCTTAATTCTTAATTGTGAAAAAAAGATCACATTTAAATTAACGAAATATTTAGGAATGTTCACCAAGGACGAGCCAAGCATTCTCAAATCATTTACATCCTCAGTTCACCAATTGTATAAATTAGTTCTACGTGAGTGATCCCTCGGCCGAGCTGACTGCTACAGGGCGCGTACCCAGGTGGCGGATAGGGGAACGACCTTCATAAATGGAGGCCAGCTGCAAAACAAGCAGAATAACTCTGACGAATAAGCAGTCGCGGACAACTGCTGCATTGTTAGAAGAGGAGAAAGACCTCTTTAAAAATCCTGAGTTCATCTGATGTTGGTTTCTAAGTCATTTATCTCAAAATGAGATCTCCATTGAAGATAGAAGGGAGGGATTTGAACTTACTCGAAGGGACATCTTTGACCATGTACTGTAGAGACATTGTAGACGATGTGTTTCTGGGCGTACATCACCCCTGCAACACCAACAGCCATGTCTTTACTCCTCTTCCCTTAAGACCTATATGTATATCCACTCATGGATAAACTTAAGGAACTTTGATATCGCCAATCGTCTGGTTTCTTTTTGAAGGAGGCAGAGGAAAATATTTCACACTGTTATCTCGCGTGTCTTCAATAAAGGTCACTGTAATATCTTTCAGAGTTATTGTCTAAATACCGATAAACATGCTAAAAGGTGCAACTTCCTTAAGTTTTGTACATGAGTGTATATGGAGCAATTAGAATTAATAATATTATTTTTACATCACATATAGGCTAATATTTCGAATTGATTTAATAGCACAGTATATATATATTTTTTTTTCATTGTAAAAGAGCGATGGCAAATTATCATGATTTTTTCTCTCTATTACTTATTATATATTTAAAATAGTAGTATATAAAATTATGCATATATATATATATATATTCAGTAGAACCTCCGTGAGAGGACACTCATGCTAGAGGTCACCTCTAGGTGAGAGTTTTCATTTGCAAAATTACCATTTTTGCTATTAAGCTACTAACCGGTAAAAGGATATCTCTTCCTAAAGAATACTTTGCTCTACAATTTGGTGTCCTTTACAGAGAGGTTATACTGTATATATATATTGTTGCATCATGGCTAATGAACCTATTTTATTTTAATTAGTAATATTATTTTTCATATATTTTAAATTCAAATTTATATTTATATTTACATATTTTATTAAACAGAAAATATGTATTATAAACAGAATATATGTTTTATAGAATCACCATTTGTATTTTGGTACACTCTGTGACTTCACTGCTCTCTTTGATGTGAGAAATAAATAAATTATTCTGGAGGCTACTTAAAGTAGAGTTATCTCATTATTCCCTTATATAAATTTGTAGGATGGTTGAAACACGCTCTGGTAAGATGCAAGACCCGGCACAGGAGAGAATCAAGGTTGAAGAGTCTGCCAAGCCGCAACCTGGTGCAACAATTTTATATACAGTTACGAGCGTCATCCGTTCTTAATTCTTCATCTCCTAATCATTTGTCATCTCTGTCACCGTTTGCTTTTTCTTTGGAATAGCGCTCTCCTATTGGTTGGCTACGATCACGCCACCTTTGCCCCCCCCCCCCCCCCCCCCCCACTCGCTTTTTCGTTTTTGTAACTATTGTGTTGGAGCAGGTCGCTCCTTAAATAAATGCATATATTAGTTAATAACTAAATGGAATCCTCTCTTTCTTTTTCCCAGTAAGAGACGCCTACGGAAGCCAACTGTACATAGACAGATAAAGCACATAGGCTATAGTTATTAACTAATATATGCATTTATTTAAGGCGCCAATTTATAATTGTAACAAATAGTATTTGAATAAAAACATTCAATCGGGTAAAACACGGGCGTTGCCAGGGTCATTCGGCTAGTATATATATATACTAGACGTATGACCCGGCTTCGCCCGAGAATTCCCCCGATTGCAATTTCCTTCATACTGAAAGTACATCAATAATAAATATTAGAAGTGCCATAGAATAGCAATACAGAAGTAACACATAAACTACAGGAAAAAAGTGTGTGTGATGGTAAAAATTGTATTATATTAGTGTTTAGGTATTTGATTTAATTAATATAGTTGATATAATAATAAATATTTATATTATATATAATATAAATGAGTTTTAAAAATCGTTTTAAAAAAATGCATCGGCCGGGAATCGAATCCGGGCCGCCCGCGTGGTAGGCGAGCATTCTACCACTGAACCACCGATGCTTTTAAAAATGGCCATATTTGGGTATTCATTCCATTCCGGATTACTCCGCGTAAAAAAAAAAGTTCTTCAATTGAAAAAAAAAAAGAAATAGCCAAAAATACTAATCAAAATGTAGCCGAAAATTTTCCTCAGGTTTATAAAAAGCGACATGCAAAATTTGGTACCAATTGGTTCAGTAGTTTTTTAGTTTATCGCGAAACAGACAGACATTGACTTTTATATATATAGAGATAGAAATAAAATTTGAAAAAAATTAAAAGCAAGGAAAGGTAAATAGAATAGGTTTATATTCATAAGTTTTAAAAAGTTTTTTTGTGACAAATTGAACTATAACAGTTTCACGCTGAAATTTCTTTTTTTTTTTCTTATGTTCCTCTTCTATGACGTATAACTGCCGCGAAGCTTCAGCGTGAACCAGTTATAGTCCTAATTTGTTACTAATAAAATTAAAACCTTTTGAAATATTATATAAAACCCTATTCTACTTTTATCTTAAATTCCTTTGCTTTTATTTATATTTCTTTTTTTTTTCTATATATACATAATTATAGATACTACTTCAATATTGTTGTTCAGTTATAGTTTTCTATACTGAGACATTATATATAAATACATACATAGGTAAGAAGTCAAAGTGACGCAGACCAAGAGCATATATTATTCTGTATACTTTCAAATGTACTATGTAAATGGAGTACTCGGAGAATCCAGGGAGTTTCCTCCATATCATGGAACAAAGCCCCTTGTGGCGCAATGCGACTTTTTAAAAAACTTAATGTTTTATTTTATATAATTGAGATTTTCATCTACATCGTTGCCTTTGATAGAAATGTGTCACGCACACAGAGACCTTTCTGACAATCATAAATGAACATTTTACTCATTTGAAACAAATAAATTTACTGGCAATGTGTTTCTTTTCAATAATATCATCTCTACAGACCTTACTGCAATGATATAAGTTATTGAATGAGAGGGATTGGCTCATCAGTAATGAACCCTCTCAGCGGTTTCGCCAAATTAATCTATAGACAACTAATGAGCCAAGCCCTCTAATTCAATAACTTATTGCAGTATGGTTTGTAGAGATAATATTTGATGATATTATAGAAAAGAAACACATTGCCAGTAAATTTATTTGTTTCAAATTCTATCGATTGATGGCAATTAAATTTAATAATGTACTTTTTACTTCTTATATTAGAATGTGAGAAGTTACGGTAGTTAGGGGATGGCAATTGCCTATAGACTGCAGCTGTATGTGTATAGGAATATAAAGAAGAATCAAATTGAAACCTCAAGTTTTCAGAAACTTCCTTTCAAAGTTAAGATTTTAGAAGAATCGAGCGATTGGTTTTGGCATTTCCTTATTTTATGTGGAGGATATAAAATTGTCTAAGGCTCCTCTCGAACTAAGGCTGAAGATATTAGAAGGCATGAGATTGAAAATATCGATTAAAGCAACCCTATGAATATCGTATTCTTTGACAATTTCAGAAAAAGACACTATAAAACAAGAAAAAGACTAGTCATAATAAGGAAGCTCTAATATCAAAGAAATACTGCTTACCAAAATATGGGTTCAAGAGAAACAAATCCCTAAGAATCGTTCTTACCTTTGGCTTTACCCGAAGAGCCGCTGGTGTACATGATCATGGCCAGGTCGTCTTTAGTCGGAGGTGCTGGCCTGTCGGATTCTGGAACGGCCGGTTGTTAGCTCTCACAGGGTCCACATAATGGACAACCAGTCAATAGTACATTAATCTATGGCTCACAACCTGAATGGAAGAAGCAGTACGACGCTCTCACTATTAAGTGTGGGACATCTCGAAACTTGCCCTTCAAGGAGATGGCATCAAGGCTACTTAATATGAAAGATATTGTGAAATATATAGCATCTAATCAGATGTTTAGAACTCCAAACCTCTGCAATAAACACTTGGAGATTGTTGAAAACTTTACTATGCATAGCATCCAAGAGTTGTGAGTATCCACCTCTTTCAGATAGAAGTAGGAAAGGTAAAAATTGGTTCCTCACTCTATCTAGAGTAAGTTCAATATAGCCAGTATTATCTAAATCCTGTTGTAAGACCACGTGATCTAAAGGCTACCTAGTTCATATACCTTCCCACAATCTGCACTACCCAACCATTTTAAAAAATATATTAGTATTTTAAAATATTATTTGAAATAAATATTGATTTTTACATGGATATGAAACTGCCTATTTTATCTTTTGCCCTAAAGCCGGGGAAGTTGGAATATTTCTTATTCGACATGCGCCTAACTTGTCTTTTACAGCAAAGATTGTGAGAATCCATTTGACACCAAGGGAAGAGTCGGGTTCAGCCCGGCCATATACAGTCCAATAAATATCCGCCATTCTCAGAATATAGTAAGAAAAAAAAACTGCCACATCATTGGCGGTCCCTGGAATCTAGCCGAAACCATGCTCTCCAGGTGGAGTTCTGAATTTGTGAAATCGGTGTTGAGAGTCAATGTTTCGACGATATAAGGTTTGAAGATAATTTGCTGGTGAAGTCATTAATCACAAGCCAATCTAGGAAAGCTGGGACCGGGGAAGTGAGTCTACTAGTCTTTCGAAAGAGCGGCGTGTTTTATTTTTTGCTTATCCCTAATACACGTGGCACAGGCAATGCTAATTATGGTGGGTAAATGCACTACATATCTACACATGTGAAAAGCAGTTCGACTTTGCACCTACAAATGTGCCAGAGCCCAGTTTGGTTACTTGCACTCGTTGGTGGGGTTGAACTTTTGCAAGAATCGGAGGCCATTGGAGCATTTTTTTTTTTTATCAGAAAAAGTACCCAATGCGGATTTCGAACCTGGGTCGTAGCGGTCGAAAACCTACGGTTTAGACCATCCTTCCAATGACCCCCTTTAGCGGCGTGTGGTTCCATTATAGGTACGTCTAGAGTTGATGTAAGTTCGCCAACGGTGTGTCTACAAGTCAGTGATAAGGACCAGCGATACCATTTGCTCACATTAAGGGTAATGAAACTAAATGGCTCGATACTTTTAAAATATAACGGGGGGTCAGTGGTATGAACCGAATCCCGCATTTGGCACTTTAAAAAAAATTGCTTCAATGGTCCCCCGATTTTTTTTTTTTAAGTCCAACCCCACACAGGTGCAAGCAACCAAACTAAATTCTAGTTATAAGTGCAAACGTCAAACTGCTTTCCACTATGTAGACATATGGTGCGCTTACATAAAATCAGTTTCCAACTACTATCATCATGATTATCATTAAAATGTTTACTAGAAATTATTTTTTAAAAAATTTAACTTTGATTCGATGGAATAAGGAAATAACGTAGGTTTGATGACCTAAGCTTTGTAAATGCGCAAGGAATTTTCGAATTTATAGAGAGTATATCCAATTTTAGCCCTACAATATATTTATTTTTTTATTCTTCATAAACAATTTCTTTTTTTAAATCTCGTTTTCCAGCGTATACAAAAAGTAACGGGAATGCCTCTCCCACCAGGATCTGTAACTACAAAATGGGTAACATGGTTAAAATTATTGATTATTGTCTGAAAAATTAATTACTCTATTTTAAAAATGACTGGAAGAAGATAATTATGCTATAAAAAGAAGAAAGCATTCTATTAACGAGGAACAAGTAAAAGAAGATTTATTTGAGACAAGTGAATCAATCTTTTACATCTTTTTACATGATAAAATCAGAATCGTCTTTGTTTTTAGAAGAACGCGATGGAATGTTAATTGAAAACCTTTAAAATAAAATAAATCCAAGTTAACAGGAGAATTCGGATCTCACTAGATTATTGGGCAAATCTGATGATCTTGAACTAAGACACAAAATGCAAAGTCAATTATGTGTGAATGTGGAGTGAATTATTTTCCGCATATAAACATTTCATAAATAATGGGATGCTGCACATAAATGGCACTGAGCAGGAGGGACAAGCACCAGCTCTGTCCTCCCAAGAGTACAACAGTCTTTGATTTCCCGACTTAAGTCTGGTTATCTACGGACAATGACTTTCCAGAATAGTTGCAAAGTTTTCCCACTATGTACTAAGTGCAATTATCAACTTGCAATCCAAAACACATTATTTGTTGTATTGACTCATCCATTTATTAGCTCTACTCATCCCCAGCAGACACCATCAACAAGCTCTACAAGCTTGATACCCTAATATGATTGAGTAAAGATAAGAAAGGAGAAGATGAATAATGGAAGGCGAACTTCACCCCATTATAAATAATGAGAGAGTAAAATCATGGTTTATAGTATAATGACTTTTTTTCGCTTAATAATTATTTTTATATTCGTTTTTATTCAATTTGTGTGGAATAGCGCGCATTAAGGGTGTATAGACTCTAAGGCTTTGCTGGCACAAATGTATTCTTCTGTTGAAATATTTCTTGTCCATTTACATAAATGTCGCTGAATTTCTTTGATACATCCTTCAAATCAAGATTCAAGCTAAAAACGAGGTAAAATAGTGAATTCATAATAAAGTGATTTTTACTACGGGGCTCTGGCACATTTTGTAAGTGAAAAAGTCGAACTGCTTTTCACATGTGTAGACCTGTGGTGCACTTACAGTATAAGCAGTCGCTAACTTCCCACTATGATTATCATGGTTTGTACCATGTGTCCTAGGGGGATTATAATAATTAAAAAACTTGAATATTGATTTCATCGGGTAAATAACCTGAATTCTTCATTGGAGTCTCGAAGAGTTTTGAAAAAAAGAAAATCAGTGGGAGATGTGTAAATAAGAGAGTAGCACTCACTCGGGACGTTCTCCCCCATCTTGTAGAAGTCGTAGAATGAGATCAGCTTGACGCGGTCCCCAAGACAATGGTCCTCCATGGAGCCCACTCCCTCCATGCAGATGACATGGGTGATATGGGGCAACTGGGGCAGGAGCTTCTGTAGGGGACACACTGTGTCAGGAAGCTACACCAGTAAATACTATCACAGTTAATTCTACTGTCCTAAAAACTTATGTCCATAGTTTTCTTAAATACCATTTCTGAGATTCCACCCTTCAGTGCTCATACTCGTATATAAACAGAATGATCCAATATAGTATTAGAGCTCTAAAAAAGAGGTCTGATATATTAAATTGGCGAAACCGCTGGGAGGGTTCACCACTAATGAGCCAAACCCTCCCAATATTTTTTTTTCATCGCAGTAAGGACAGTGGAAATTTGATATGTGAATGAAACATTCGCGTCTTAAGGTTTTAATTTGCTGTAAATACTATAGTGCTATAATGAAATTTATTTTCGCACATTACCGTACAAAGACCCGGTTACAATTTTAGAAGGTTCTAAAAGAACAATGAATGAAGTGGATTGTCTGCAGAGAACGCCCACCGTATTTACAAAAACAGTCTCAGGTCGTTGAACTCTCCCCGTTTTCAATAGAAATAGCTATCCAAGTTTAAATGTTAAAAATTATAAATATACGCTCTTCAATATGCAGGAAATAGGCGATAATAAATATCAGGTAGTTCAATGTGCCTATTGATATATTGGTGGCTTTTAGTTATAAGGGATTCCAGAATTAAACATTGTTGTTTGCTATTAATATTGGAGTAATGATGGTGGTTCCAGATAGGGTACAAGAGAGTAACCGGTGATGTGATGATATATTGGGTTGTAAAGAATGTTCGTTCGATTTTTGTATCCCTTTGTTTCATAACGGTTTTTGTTGTTATACGGTAAAGATTTTTTTATTCTTTAAATAGTATTTGTTATGATCTACAAACCTGTATTATTATTTTTTTTTTTTTTTGAAAAACGTAATTTTTGCTTTTTTTTTTTCAGATTTGAAAATGGAATATCCAGACGGCAAAAATCAACATTTTCGACATCTGCTTCGCTTTTCATCGTGGGTCAAAAAGCAGCCGAAGCAGCTCGGGACATATGTAACGTGTATGGAAAATGTGTCATAGGGAAGCGAGCAGCACAAAAATGGTTTGCAAAGTTCAAAAACTGCGACTTGGACCTTGAAGACGCCCTCGAAGCGGACGACCATCAGAATTCGATGAGGAACATCTAAAGGCCCTGTTGAAGGAAGATGGTCGCCAAACAACCCGTGGGTTGGCCGAAAAAATGAAATGTAGTGCTGTGACCATCTCTAACTATCTTCAATCAAAAGGTTTTTCTCAAAAATTCTTTTTTTTTTTCTTTCTTATATTTTGAGTAAGTATAAATTTTATTGAAGTTGTGAAAAGTATATTCATTGAAAAAAAGTATGTTTTTTCTATATAACTTGCTACATATATTTTACTATATGTTTGTTCCATGTAATATGTTTATACTTAGTAGCATTTATATTGTAAGCAGCAGCTATGCATTTTTAGTAACTGCTTTTTTTTTTTAAGGGTAGGCTCAAATTTTTATTTTGCTGTCATTTGTTTAGGTAGGATTTATATTTATCTGCTTCATAATATATAACTGCTCATATATATCCATATGGTACAACCATATTTTTGAATATATGTATTTAGATATATAGATGAAATTAAATTTAAGTAAAGAAATGTACAATCAGCTATCCGACCAATGAGGGAGCCAGAATATATTCTACTCATATTTATTGTACAAATTTTTTCAGCAAATTATACTTTTTTTTTAAGTATTCTTCCATTTGATTTTTTTTTTCTGTCAGTTGTTTTAAGTTTTCAATTTTTTTTCCAGTTCACTGAATTTAATGCATTTTCCCCCTCATTTCAGATTATTTCTATGCATTTTTGATTTTGGACTTGAATTTTAGTCATAAGTCGATCTTATTTTAATACACTATTTTTTCATTTTTCTTCATTCTCAGCCCTTGATGTTTTACATTTTTCGATTATCCTTATTTTTATTTTTTACTAGACGGGTGACCCGGGCTTCGCCCCGGGATTGACCCGTGTGCATATCTACCCGAGTGATATATATTTAGATAAGATTTTTTTATAATTGTTTGTTATTAGCATTATCTATTTGTTTGCATCAGCATAATTTAATCTAATCTTTGATAGAGGGCGCTGTTCGTGAGCTAAGTATAATAATTTGAATATATAGTTTAATAATTGATTTATATAAATTTTTAAATGGCCTATCGTCTTCCCCGTATTTTTTTTTTACCTATGTATGGAAATTTTGGTTTGAATTAGTGAACTACTGCGAATTTGTATACCGGACATACAAACAAACAAACAAACATTGATTTATATCCAAAATCGATGCTTGTTATCGCGTAGCGCAAAATCTACTGAATCAATCATTATGAAATTTCGCAGGTAGGTAGCTGAAGATTTCGTTTAACATATAGGCTATTCAAAAAACTAAAAAAGTTAATGTACTTTATAAAAAAAAACAACAAGCGATAGTTCCAGCCTTTTACCGCTTGAGAGCAGCACTGGTCGCGACGATAAATGAATTTGATTGGTTAATAATTAACACGTGGTTTGTTTACACGTTGAATGTTAGTTTGTTCACACGATAATGTTTTTAAAAGGTAAGATTATCCAATCACCGTGAAACTTTAGGATGTTATTTACTATACTACTGGGAAGATTTCTGGTTTGAATTCGATTTGAAATAAATATTCTTTGCAATTTTATTTGCAAATTTCTACTTTCACTCGCAAGCAGCGCCTCTCGCGGCATCTGGTGGAATTACATTTATAAATTGTAAAAATGATAAATAAATGCTCAATAATAATATATATTTAAAGAAAATATTGTAACGTTTTTGAGTTAAATGTTAAAATGTTGTAATGTTAAAATATATTTTTACATTGTTAATTTAATTTGCTGTTGTTTTATAATAACGAAGATGCAAATTTATTTGTTGTTCTTTTTTTCCTTCTCAGACAGAATTGTTGTTGTTTTTATCTTTGTTTATATAAAAAATTACATTGTATGTGATGATGATAACAAAAATGAATTTTTGAATTAATATACATAATTCATTGAGAAAAAAAAAGAAATAATTAATTATAAAATCCACAAACGTGACAATATCTTATTTAAAAATTAATAAATGTTTTTGAAAAAATTATGTTTCAAAAATATATTCAAACGCATATAACAATATTTATATACGTTTATAAATCTATATATAGGTAGATTGGATGTTTTCTAGAATCGTTTTAACAAATGTTCGTTAGGCAAACTTTTACTCGGGTAAAAACCGGGCGAAGCCGGGTAGATTCGCTGAATACAGTTATTTACAAATGTTCGTTTGTGGCAAGATACTATTCTTTCAACTTCAAATTACCGAGTGGACCAATTATTATTGATTTTATTCAACTTATCGAGAATTTAAAAGGGACCTGGAAAAAATTTCAAATTATCGAGAGTATAGACAAGTGTAGATTCAATATAGGGATTGGATGTTTGCTAGAATCGTTTTAACAAATGTTCGTTAGGCAAACTTTTACTAGGATAAACCGGCGAAGCCGGGAACATATTTATATATATATATGTTTGTCGGCTATGCACGCCCTCAATATGTAACTAATCTCGCAAAAATTTGAACAGGACAGAGAGTTAAATCTGGAAAAGTTTTTTGTCGCGCTTTAACCAAGAAAAATTATAATTAACCAGATTTTGAGCAACAATATTTTTTTAGTCAGAAATGATGATGACAATATTGCTGTATCATGCTTGATTGACATAAACAAAATTATTTAGGGGAATATTCACTAAAACAGACCACGGGCGAAGCCAGATAATAATTTTCAGTAGGCAGGAACAAAATTCTACCTTCGAAACATTCACTCGAGCAGAAGACACACAAAGCCAGGTCATCTCTATTTATAAAATATCGTTTCCCGGCCTTTTGGCTAAGATCATGTAGTATATCTCTAGATATTTTTAATTATATACATCTTTTTAAAAATCTACTCAGTAGAGAGAGTGGATATGTTTGCTCGAAAAATATATTTTATATATTATATAAATATATAACATAACGAATATTATTATCATAATATTCTGTGTGTGTGTGTGTGTGTTCCGGAATATTATTATCAATTATCAATAATAAATATATTATAAATAATATTCGTTAGGCAAACTTCCACTCGGATAAAACCCGGGCGAAGCCGGGTACACATCCGCTAGTATATATATATATATATTGAGGTGATTTCCCCCCATACAGTTAGAATCAATAGACCTAATCAAGCTCAAAACTTAGAAACTGAAATTATCCACGTAAACAAATTGAAACACTATTCCGAAGACACTAAATACATCTTTACACCTCACTCAACGAACAGCAATAGCGCGCCAAAATCACATTTTATTTACCATCATTTCCACCTGAAATATTTCATGATGATTATAAGAATTATGCATCTACATTAAGTAACCCATTTAATCACATGAATCCCGATATTTTCTTAGATAATGACGAACCAACATTGACAGCCAGATACATTTCTACTCCTGACACCATCCCAAATATTGATATCCAATTAGAACCTTCCCCGTAAACGAAGATAATGCTCCCATCCTCACCAACACGTAATCATACTCCGCAAAATTAGCCCTCAATTAAGTGCTCTCCTTATTAACTGTGACAATGCGAAATTGGAAAATAGGTCAGTCATAAGCAAAAATGCGTTAGTACCGTTGCCTATAGTTAAATATTTCAATAGGATTAAACAATTTCCAAAAATTTTTATATCCCTCCTTACAATGGCGTATATTAACCTAAACGTCTCTATGACGATTATACATTTGTTGATTTATTTATTGTCGTCGTCCCGATTAAGACAAATACAATCAATCTTGATTCATTGTCTTGAAGAGCTTTCAATGGTCCTTTGGAACAACGTCAACGACTTCATTAATCACTCAGAAAAAGATAGTGACCACGACATTAAGATTGATGACCCCCCATAAGATCCTGTCTTCAGGAAATTCCTATATATAATTCCTATTTTGAAATAGAATAACACCACCTGCGTAACACATTGACCACCCCAAACTGATAGTCTTTTTCCAAATTCACTTCCTTTTAAGGTGTCAGCAGGATTACTGATAGTCACAGACCCGTCTTGAAACAATCCGTTCAGGATGTACGTCACAGAATTCAGTACATTTCCCTCTGACCACTTTCAATAAACCATTATGTTCACACACCAGCATCAAGAGATATTCTCCCTGCGCTACTTCATTGACATGACAACCGTCCCCTTTCTCTCCATCCCAAACGAGAAACCTTCCGAGGACTCCATTGGCCCAGTTTGGATCATCCTACCGAATTTTCGCCACGACCTCATTCCTCAAACATTCATTCTTTTTCATCCCTGAGCACCTTTTCAAGTCCTCATTCCTCAAACATTCATTCTTTTTCATCCCTGAGCACCTTTTCAACACCCCTTTTCTTACGTTCCCTATAGAAAGTACGGTACATAGGAGGATGCTCAGCCCATAACAAATCAATCCACCAACACTCCAGCGCAGGAGATCCTCTCACACACAGAACACTCCCACAAACAGATACACAGTCGTAGCCACATCACACAGGTTCGTATCCTGCTACATTTAGAACATTTAAAACTTTATTATATTATGTATTATATATCAGATTTATTGTTGTTTTAATCTTTAATTGTATATATTTTAGTATAATAGCACACAATTTTTAATTTTTGTACCATAGTATCAGAATTGAATTTATAAAATTGCCTCCCAATCTCAACTAAATAATTTTAAAATTATTTTAAATATATTTATCCCACACAGCTTCCATCTGTCATAATTTGTATAATTAATGCCCAAGATATATAATTTATTTTCGCCATAATTATTATGTTAAAATGTAAATACAAATTCATCCATGTATAAATCTGTACAAAATAAATCTGGGAGCCAGCGCGCGCGGGCGAAGGCCACGCCTCCGCCGCGTGCTCGCGCGGCTCACGAGTGTCGAACAAGTTCTTTTTTGACGCATACATGCACAACGGTCGCGCCCTTCCATTCGACCACGACAGCTACGACATATATACTAGACGAATGACCCGGCTTCGCTCGAGAATTCCCCGAATGCAATTTCCTTCATACTAAAAATACAGCAGCAATAAATAGTAGAAGTGCGATAGAATAGCAATACAGAAGTAACACATAAACCACAGGCAAAAAGTGTGTGTCATGACAAAAATTGTATTATATTAGTTTTTAGGTATTTGATTTAATTATTTTTTTTTTTCGTAATCCATTTAGTTGTTTCAAAATCAATATAATTTGATGGCAGCTTTTCCACCCAACTCAGGAGGTACCCGCCTCAGCTCATTAATCCTTGAAATTTCCTGAGTTGAGTTAGTGACTGCGATGGATCTTGACTGCGATGCCCATCTTCTCAGTAAGAATTAGAAAAAATAGGTTATAAAAAAATTAATCAAAAATACTGGCACGTAAATATTTTCTGTAAAAATAAAAAATCACATGGAAATTAGGCAGACATATGTCTTTGCTAATGATTGTTACTGCATTTTAATCGATATTTTTGAAAGAGATAAAAAAACAAAGGCCAGAACAAAAATTAATAAAAATAAGAACGCCATTTTTCACATACAGTATCGCTAATTTTATAAAGTTTTTCAAAATTGCATTCTGTGCACTTACCGTAACTTAGCAATATAAATTTATCTCTCAATACTCAAAACCTTCGTAAAAAAAAATAAGGTAACACTCGTATAAAAATATATTTTAAAAAAAAGTACGCAAGCAACTTGGGAAAAAAAATTCAGAACGCTCATTGGTCGCTTAATTGGCCTGGTGTTGTTACTTCGCCTCGTATTTACTCCGCGTAAAAAAAAGGTTCTTAAAATAAAATAAATAAATAGCCAAAAATTCTAATCAAAATGGCGAAAATTTTCCTCAGGTTTATAAAAAGCGACAAGCAAAATTTGGTACCAATTGGTTCATTAGTTTTTGAGTTTATCGCGAAACAGACAGGAGACATTGACTTTTAAATATAAGAAGATATATATTAAGAAAAGAGCATCTCCTGATCGTAACACTAAAAATTTCTGATGGCTTGCCCCATCTGTCGTAATAAAATTCAACTATTCGGTGATTTTTATTATTCATGAATTGGCCAAATACCCATTCTTGATTAATCCATTAATCCGTAGCTTGAAAACTTTGGTTTTGATACGAAACAATGGAATAAAAGAGCCTGCACCTTGGTGGTTCTGTCTCGAATGTGTATATATAGAAACACGATGTTTTCAGTTGATTAACGAACCTTGATGCGTGGCAGCAGGTCGATGGAGGTGAAGAGGAAGCGGGACCCCGCCTCGCAGATGCCGTGGACAAGGCCTTCCTCGCCCAAGGTGGAGAACAGGGTCACCACTGCACCCACAGGCCTGTGGCGGTCAAATACTCAGTTTATTTACTTTAGCAGATTTCTCTAATAGGGAAAACACAAAGTATTCTCGCGAACACCTAAGAGTATGTACTGCTGCATCTATAGGAATAAATAGCAGCTAATTTTTAAATAATTGCAGAATATTGGCCAAGATTAAGTCGCCCTGACGGTGAGATAGATGTGGAAAAGACCAAAGGACTGACCAATTTGAACCAACTATACTTAGATTGTGTCGACGACGCCAGGAGAAAACCTAGGCTTACCCGGAACGTTGACGGAGAAGCAAGCCTGGGCCATCAGCATCCATTCCATGCGGGTCTCAGCGAAGAGCACGATAAGCTCTCGCGGCTGAACGCCTAGTGCTACCAGACTGCCGCCCAGCTGGTTGACCCGCTGTCCCATTTCGCGATACGTGATCCAGTTGTACTTGCCCAGGCGCAGCTGCATACAAGCACGCAATGGGTTGGTTTCCCGACACTTTAGGAAAGAGTGACTCAATTACAGAATGATCTCATTATAACCTCACTGAAGGAAACCACGATATAGAAATTACCTTTCGAAAGACCTTTCCGTCTGGCTGCGTCTCCAGCTTCCAACTCAGCACTTCCCTGGTGCCCATGCACTGGCGGTCGGCATGCTGCTCGATGAACCGCTGGAACATCTCGGGGGCCGTCGTGACGCCCTCCAGGGGGTCGGGGTGGATGTTCTTGACGCGGATGGTGGGACTGTAGGGATCGTCAGGGTCCAGCTGCTGGGCCTGCACAACTCTTTGTTGGCATAATATATGTGATAATTTCGAATAGTAGAATATAGTTTAAATATATAAGTATTAAAAGATTACATGAGGAGCTTCTTTAAGATAAAAGATAAAAAAGAAGCTCCTCATGTAATCTTTTAATACTTATATAATTAAATAATATATGTGAATGTGAATTATATAAAATATAATAATAAATTAGATTTTTGCTTTGTAACCATGTGATTCCATGCCACATATAACAATAACAATCAGATTCTGCTATGTAACCATGTTAATCCATGCCATATATACCAAGAATAAATCAGATTCTGTTATGTAACCATGTGAACCATTCCAAATATAACAATAATCAATCAGATTATGTTACGAACCCAGGTAAATCCATGCGTTCAGATTCTGCTATGTAACCATGTGAATCCATGCCATATATAACAAGATTCAATCAGATTCTGCTATGTAACCATGTGAATCCATGCCATATATAACAAGATTCAATCAGATTCTGCTATGTAACCATGTGAATCCATGCCATATATACCAATATTCAATCAGATTCTGCTATGTAACCATGTGAATCCATGCCATATATGCCAAGATTCAATCAGATTCTGCTATGTAACCATGTGAATCCATGCCAAAAATAACAAGAATAAATCATATTATGTTACGAACCCATGTAAATCCAAGCTATATATTACAAGAATCGTTCAGATTCTGCTATGTAACCATGTGAATCCATGCCATATATAACAAAATTTAATCAGATTCTGCTATGTACCCATGTGAATCCATGCCATATATGCCAAGATTCAATCAGATTCTGCTATGTAACCATGTGAATCCATGCCATATATAACAAGATTCAATCAGATTCTGCTATGTAACCATGTGAATCCATGCCATATATAACAAGATTCAATCAGATTCTGCTATGTAACCATGTGAATCCATGCCATATATGCCAAGATTCAATCAGATTCTGCTATGTAACCAATGC
>CP092872.1:49048871-49211907 GCA_030710605.1 Cordylochernes scorpioides | reverse complement strand
CACTAACCTATTTCTTTAAATACACCCCTTTATAATCCCTTAAACTGCTTTATGCACCATTTTTTATTCTGTATTCTAATATACTCTCTTTGGAATAAGTCTTCTAATTTTTTTTGTCAATCGAATCGATTTAAAAATAAACATTGATCCGTAGAGTCTACATGTTTCGCATTTACGACGGATTCAATTAACTTAATTCTGAGTCGTATAGAGTTTCATACAACTAAAAAATAGAGTAAAACATAGAGAAATGTTAATCATTAGCAAGGAAAAATACTTAGAATTAATTATACTTAAATATAAAATATTTTGATACAATTCAAAATGCTTTGAGTAATCACTCAAGAGAGAGGGAGGTTCTTTTGAGTTAAGGAAAAATATTTCCCTTTTAAAACACATAAATGTAGTGTCAATAGTTAAGATTGGATTAATATTTATTCTGATGTACTCTGTATCATCCACAACAATGGATTTACCTCCTGCTATCCTCTACATAAGTCCTGAATTAGACGGCGAGATTTCTATAGTCTTTATACTCACTGTCGCTTCAATAAACACGACACATCTTTATTACTGACTTTTTGGTAGGTACACAAAAGTTTTATTTTAACGGCATTCTGAACTACTCTGGAATCTCTCATTGAATATTTTAAAAATACACCTTTACTGAATTTGTTTTATTAACGTCTAAGGTTTGTTTCAGATCTGGACCGTACCAGCGGTCACATCGGACCTCCCATGACAACTGTCCAGATCCGCATGGTGGACTGGAAGGAAGGTGGGTAGATAACTCCAAGCTTTGTTAGAGATAACCAAGTTTCTAACTCACATTTAGGACTTGTTTTTATTTGATATGTTCTCCTATTAGGAGTGAAAATTTTGTGTGAGCTGTTATATAAGATATATAACATTTATGTTGTATATACAGCCCCGATATACCAATCGACATTTCTTACTAAATCCGTTTACTTGTGAATCTCAGCGTCTTTGCTCTCACATTAATGAATATAGAAAATTTAAATGTAGAATCTTCTCTATTACCCTTCACTTATATAAGAAAATACAACAAATAGAGAAATAAATATCATATATAACATATAACCCCATATCAGATATAACATAACAGTTCATAATTCGATTCACTCATTCCCCATCAAGGAGGTCGCAAAGGCGTCAGATGGTGAACATTTTGAGGGTTGATGGGTGTGTTTCTTGAAATAATCCTGTTCTCTCCAACCTACACTTATAGTACCTCTGTACGATTTACCCTGGTGTGCACAGGTGGGTACTCAGTCCGAGACCAGCCCAACCCCAGAGGTGAGATCGTGATCGGGGGCCGAGTTATCACCAACGGCTACTTCAAGAACGAGGAGCTCACCAAGGAGGTGTTCGTGGAGGAGGACGGGGTGCGGTGGGTGTACACGGGGGACATAGGGGAGCGCCTGCCCAACGGCAACTACCGCCTCATTGGTAGGTGGTGTACCATACTTTACAATACATAGGTATGTAAAAAAAAAAAAGTTAGTTGATGACAAATACTAAATTTTATCACAAGAATGTGATATTTATAAATTCAATTGCCATCTATCGATAAAATCTGGAACAAATAAATTTATTGGCAATGTGTTTCTAAAAAAAAAAGAGTCGGTGGACGAGTGGGTAAAACCCTCGATTCCCGACAGCCATGAACCGGGATCGAATCCCGCGTTGGACCTTTTGTTTTAATATGTCAATAACCTTCACATATGATTCATTGTTGCAAATATCATAAACGAGGTTATCTTTTTGAGCTGTACTTAATAAAGTGATTTTGTAACAATAACAAGAATGTATTTATTTTCAATAATTTCATCAAATTTTATCTCTACCGACCTTACTGCAATGATATGTTATTGAATGAATCACTACTGATGAGCCAAGCCCTCTCATTCAAAAACTTATATCATTGTAGTAAGGTCTGTAGATATAATATTTGATGATGTTATTGAAAATAAACACATTGCCAGTTATTTATGCGTTACAAATTAATGTGATATTTTAAAATCTCATTTGGGAGAACACCTAAAACATGGATAAACCTGGTCCGTACTGAAGGGGGTTTCACATCAGAGACTCTTTTTTGGTTGAAATTCTCCTGATGACTTGGCCTGACATGATAGAGCCTCTTTATATGATTCATACATTTACAACAAAGATAACATTGATATATGTAGATCAGAATTTACTTAGCTATTAATTTTATTAATATTTTTGTTTTAAAAAAATGTCTAATACATCAGTCAGAGTTTTTATGTGTGTGTGTGTTGAAAGTTTCAAAATATCATTACATCATAGTGCTACATTAACTAACTGACTGGTATTGTAATTTCATTTTATATAAAAATTATATTTTTACAACTTGAGTTTGAATTTAGAATATTTTCAGTTTATAATTTTAGTGTGTGCTATTAAGGAGTAATGATATGCCAGTAGACAGCTAATACTGAACGAGACATTACCTTGATGAACGAAGTTCTCTAGTTGAAATAGAGCCAATAGGACTTGACAAACTCAGATACCATCTAATTTGAGCTTCCCCCTCATCCTTCAATGCCTTCCTCTACTGAGGGTGGGCCAAATGATCTCTCCATACTTCCTCCGCCATTCTCTTCATCTCCTTGTGTCGTCCAGTCCATTGTTTTAGATCGTCTGTGTATCCCCGCCGTAATTTAAGTCTACTAGGTTTATAATCAAAAATAAAATTTGTCTCCCATGTATATTCAGACCGCCAAGCTATCTATCCAGTTCCACCACTTGGTGTGAATTTGGTAGAAACGTGCCATTTGTCCCCAGACCGCAAGAAGGACCTGGTGAAGCTCCAGTACGGGGAGTACATCTCGCTGGGCAAGGTGGAGGCCGTGCTGAAGACCTCGCCGCTGGTGGACAACATCTGCGCGCTGGGCGACAGCTACATGACCTACCTCGTCGCCATCATCCTGCCCAACCGCGATCAGCTGCTGAAGCTGGCGCGAGAGCTGGACCGGCCTGAGGGGAATGACGTTCGCCGAGCTGTGCCACGACCATCTGGTGTGCAGCGAGGTGGCCGCCATGCTGAGGGCACACGGCATCAAGTGTGAGTATATAGCCGTTTATACTTGTTCTCTGACATTCGGAATTCAAACCGAGATATAGTTTGCTTATTCGAAATTTCAATCTCTTGTTCATTTGTTCCGTTGGAAATAAGAACCATCAAATTGCTTGAAGAATGGTTCTCATATAATAATAGGATTGTTTGTTGAAATTTTATTGGAAATTTGAAAAAAAAATTGAAATAAAATAATTTTCTACTACCCTTACTGAAATGATAAAATGAGAGAGCCTGGCTCATCAGTAATGAACCTTCCAAGAGGTTTCGCCAGTTTAATTTACCACACCGCTCTAATATTTTTATGCTGCCTTGCTTTTTTATAACTGTACTGAAGATGAACTCTTGGAAAAGGTATTTCAAACGAACTAGGCACATAAGCTTTGAGGACAAGATAAATAATAATAATAAAAAAAAACATGTTTCGAACTTTGCTCTTCCACATCTTCAATACCGGTATAAAAGCGAAACAGCTTAATGGCAGAGCAGTATGGTAGGTTAAACTGGCGAAACTGCTTCAGAGAGCCCACCACTGATAACGTCAACGTCGCCCTTTGAACCAAAGTTATTTTTTATCAGCAGGAATAACATGGCAAAATATCAACAAGGTTTATAAATCTAAACTCAAAGCAATATCGTGCCATCTATATTGAAAAAACGGAGCCATTTTAGCACGGATTTTTTCTTTTCCAACGCTTAATGTCCTTACTGCAATAGAAATATTGAAAGGGCCTGGCTCCTCAGTATTGAACCCTTCCAGTGGTTTTGCCTGTTTGATCTGTCATACCGCTATGAGATTGCATGAATGCTCTGATATTGTATTAGACGATTCTGATAAGCTTTGATGACAAAAGAAATAAAAATATATAGACTCATGCTTCGAGCTTTGCTCTTCCACATCTTCCGTACCGGTATAAAATCGAAACAGCTCAATATTAGAGCAGTATTGCGATAATATAAAAGAACAACAAAAATGAGCTTCTTTTGTAGAATATGTTTATTCTGCTAGCTTTTGAACATCGTTCTTCAACGGGGATTTGTTTTCAACACGCCCGTTGAAGAACGATGTCGTTCGAAAGCTAGCGGAATAAACGTATTCTACAAAAGAAGCTCCCTTTTGTTGTTCTTTTATATTATCGCAATATAGTAATGATAATCAAAAGGTTGTTCTCTACCTTAGAGCCGTATGGTAGGGTAAACTGGCGAAGCTGATTTGATGAGTTCACAGCAGGTTTAGAAGTAGAGACTGTGTGGACAGGCGGTCTCCTGAAGAACGAGATCCCCGGCAAGATCACCCTGTGCCCCGACGAGTGGCTCCCAGACAGCGGCCTGGTGACCCCGGGAATGAAGGTCCGCAGGAAACCCATCGAGAACTACTACCGCGCGGCCATAGACGAGATGTACGGCCGCGACAGGATCAACACCAAGGGCTCCTAGACAGCTGTACATACAATGTCATCCACTTCACACCTTTCTATATATAGACCCTTCCTTATTTACCTCTGTATAACCCGTCTTCCTTTATCTACTAATTCATTAGATATTATCACATTAAAATATTTTGTTATTGATGTAGAACTGAATGTTGAATTTGTCAATCCAATGTACCATAACATTCTTATGTTGCTCATTATGTGATTGAAATTAGCTTTGTTTTTTTCGGCTAAAGAAAAAAAAACGTTTATCTGTATTCTATTTGTTATCGTTGAGAATAATAAATATACACCACACAATGACTCATTTGTATATGCATTTTTATGGAACTAAGTTATTCTCGAGTAAGTTGGCAAGCGAAAGTCTATACAATTCGAATAAATTTCTTTGATACACACACATATAGTCATAATACAATTCCAATATGTAGAAGACAATAAAGGTTGTAATGAATTGAGAGATTGGAAAACCATTTTATTACCGACTTTTATCTATCTAATTATATAATTGCCTTATTCTGTCTGTATGTCTGAAGCTCACGGATAGAATGCGCGCCCATTGGCTGCCGGCGAACACGTGTCCTCCCTGCCCCCCTCTAGACAACCCTGTTATCAGCAGTGTGTTACATCCACCTGTCTATAGCGGCCATTCTAGACAACCCTGTTATCAGCTGTGTGATACATCCACCTGTCTATACAGACCACCCTGTATATAGCGGCCATTCTAGATAACCCTGTTATCAGCTGTGTGATACATCCACCTGTCTATACAGACCACCCTGTACATAGCGGCCATTCTAGACAACCCTGTTATCAGCTGTGTGATACATACACCTGTCTATAGCGGCCACTCTAGACAACCCTGTTATCATCAGTGTGTTACATTCACCTGTCTATACAGACCACCCTGTCTATAGCGGTCACTTTAGGCAACCCTTTATCAGCAGTGTGATACATACACCTGTCTATACAGACCACCCTGTCTATAGCGACCACTCTAGACAACCCTGTTATCAGCAGTGTGATACATACACCTGTCTATACAGACCACCCTGTCTATAGCGACCACTCTAGACAACCCTGTTATCAGCAGTGTGATACATCCACCTGTCTATACAGACCACCCTGTCTATAGCGGTCACCTTAGGCAACCCTGTTATCATCAGTGTGTTACAATCACCTGTCTATACAGACCACCCTGTCAATAGCGGCCACTCTAGACAACCCTGTTATCAGCTGTGTGATACATCCACCTGTCTATACAGACCACCCTGTCTATAGCGGTCACTTTAGGCAACCCTGTTATCATCAGTGTGTTACAATCACCTGTCTATACAGACCACCCTGTCTATAGCGGTCACTTCAGGCAACCCTGTTATCAGCAGTGAGATACATACACCTGTCTATACCGACCACCCTGTCTATAGCGGCCACCCTAGACAACCCTGTTATCGGCTGTGTGATACATACACCTGTCTATACAGACCACCCTGTCTATGGCGACCACCCAAGACAACGTTTTTAAAATATATTCGCACTCGGGTAAACCCCGGGCGTTGCCCGGGCCATTCGTCTAGTATATATATAAAAGAAAGTCGTGAAAAATGTTAAACTATTTATAACTCAAGAATGGCTGAACCGATTTGGATGAATTTTGGTGGGGAGGTAGCTTAGAACCAGCAGACGGACATAGGATACTTTTTATCCCGTTCTACCGCGTCTAGAACGGCTGAACTGTCAAATACATTCATTTATACAGATGTATCAGAGGCGCATGCGCGAGCGACACTCAACGAGGCTTACCCACGAGATTACGTGTTGAATGCTAAATAATAATGTTTAATTTATGTTAGAAATATTTTCCTTTTTGTAAATAAATACATTGTGTATTATTGTTTAAAATATCAGCTTTAAATATATCATAAGAAAACATCATATTAAAAATTTGATAAATGTCTTCTAAAATATTGTTTCGAAAATATGGAGCGTTCCCAGTTAAGGGTAACTTTGGTAGGCGGCGCTGTACGTTGCCACCGCCGTACCTTCGAGGCGTTTTACACGAGTTAAAAATACAATTTCGGTGAAATACTTTGAATTTTACCAATTTAAATATATAAATTCAAATTATAATTTAAAAAAGATTTAACAGTTAAAAAACATTTTTTTTAAAATAAAATATTAAACTAATATTTTTAAAAACGAACATTATTTTTGTAATTATCTGAAACTAACCTAATTCAACTTATCTAAAGCTAACCTTATTTAGCGATTAAACTAACCTAATTTAACCTATTTGAATCTAACCTATTTTAATTAATTAAACTAACCTTTTTATAACACACCTTAACACAAAGCAATAACGCGCCATCTATACATATAAAATAGAAGGATTTAAAAGCGCGAATGTTTCTTTTATACATAAAACGAACTTCTACTGTCCTTACTGCGATGAAAAATATATTGGGAGGGCTTGGCTCATCAGTGGTGAACCCTCCCAGCGGTTTCGCAATTTAATCCACCAGACCGCTTCTCAGAGCTCTAATATTGTATTGGATCATTCTGCTTTTATATGCTACACTGAAGGATGGAATCTTAGAAATGGTTTTCAAGTAAACTATGGACATAAGCTTATAGGACAGTAGAATTATATTCAAATATTTGCTTCGAGCAATGCTCTTCAGCAAACTATAACTATAGTTATAGTTAACTGAATTTAAAATATTTTTCAATTCGTCTCTTAATTTCTAAAAAGTTATGCTTGAATTATTTTGTATATACTTTTCAAAGTAAAATCTACATCGCTTAATGAGATTTTTTCTAACTAAATCCTCCTTTCTTTCTTAGTTTTTTAATTAGCCTTCAATTTTTATAATTTTAATTAGCAGAATTATAATTGAAGTTCAATAACATATAGAGAAGCTTTTGCATAGTTTCGTCCTGTAAGCATACCAACTTGATAAAAGTTTCCTGTTTTCCCATTGATATTGCTTGATACGAACCTCTATTCATTATTGAATTAGTAGAAATCAGATGATAGCCATAGGTCATAGCCATTCAAAAGTTGGTTTAAGTCGTCAATCCATTGCGAATAATGGGAAATCTCCACGTTGGCGCACTATCCGCAGATTTCTTAAATGATATCCCGTGTCGTTTTTTTTAAATAAATTATGTTTTAGATATTAAAACTGCCTTTTGTTCAAAGACAGCAACGTTTGAACGGGTACAGCTAGGTGGAGCAGATAATCAAACATAATCTTGCCAAGTATAGATTCAGTAGGGATTGGATGTTTGCTAGAATTGTTTTAACTAATGTTCGTTAGACAAACCTTTACTCAGGTAAAAACCGGGCGAAGCCGGATACATTCGCTAGTAAATGATATTAAATATATTTAAAGCAAATAATAAGTGTAACTTAGGATATATATAATGGGTAAATATATCATTATAAATATTAAATATGCATATATAGAAATTATATACATTGCCTTCAATTGTGACTACCACTGCGGAAAAGACTCCGCTAAAGGTGGACCCTGAGAGTTCTTTCCCAAAATGTGGGAAGGTCGAGGTCGTGGCTGGTATTGCCCACACAAAAGGTACTTCGAACGCTGCTGTGGTTTTCATTGCTTCGGAATGAAAGTCGGCGCCGAAGAGCCGGCAGACCTGCAGATCCAGGAACATCGCACAGGAGGCAAGAGAGAGAACACGAGGGAGATTTGTCAATTAATCCATATAGTGATATGTATTCAAACAAGTACACAAATGGGTTGAAAACCAATATATAAAAATGAAATAAATGATAAGTCACGGTGCATGTAAACGAAACAAATACAAGATTATAAATAAATATGAAAAATTATCTTCAAATCGATGAAAGTTTGGATAAGATCAGTTTCCTCAATGAAATCAGGTTTTTTTTTCTGATTCCCATTTGCAGGAAAATATTGTAAATCTCTCCTCTACTAAAATTTCACATTATTCCAAGGTTTTCCAATTGATCCAACTGCACAGGTGTTGAGGTAATTTTTGAAGACATTCAGGATGAGAGAGGTCTGACAAAAAAGTAGACCCAATACTATTGGACTAGCGATAGGTAGCCGCATCCACAGGCAATGCAGCATTCTCAGGCAGAGACCGGCCTCTCCAGTAACTAGTTTCTCCTGTACGTGGTCTCTTCTGAAGGCAGTCTCTCCTGAAACTAATATCTCCTGTACGTGGTCTCTCCTGAGGATAGTCTCTCATGTATGTGCTCTCTTCTGAAGAGTCTCTCCTGAAACTAATCTCTCCTGTATGTAGGGTCTCTCTTAAAGCTAGTATTTGCTGTATGTAGCCTCTCCTGAAACTAGTCTCTTCTGAGCCAGGTCTATCCTGAAGGTAGTCTCTCCTGTAGTGCCTCCTTTACTTGGTTTCTCCTGAAGGTAGTCTCTTCGGTTGTGTCTCCTGTGGCCTCTAATGAAGGTAGTGTCTTCTCTAGTTTGTCCCAACTCTAAGTCTGTTCTCCTGTATTTAAAGGAATATGTTGTATCAAGAATATATTAATGCATCAACTTCTTTAAAGGAAAGAGCTATCTTCCGCCTCTGATGTCAGCATAGTTAAGGCAATTAGTAGTGGCTGCGATTTTTTTATTTGTACGGGAAGATATTTAGCAGATATCTTCTGACCAGTAGTAATATTCTCTTCTACAGGGTGGCCCATAAGTCCCGAACCCTTTTTTAAAATGTAAATATTAAAAGACAAACCAGAATAAAAAACTATTACTATTTTATTTTAGGTAATAGATTAATTTTTCAAATATATTTAAATTTAATAGTTATTCAAAATGTGTTCTCCATTTGCTTCCAAACACAATCCAAGTCTTTTAGGGACACTTTAACAAACACGAGCTCATAAATCCTCATCAAGAAGATTAAATTATTCTTCTAGTGCGAATTTCATTTGCTCTAAAGTCTTGGGTTTTAGATGATGAACTTTATCTTTTAAATAACCCCGCAAAAAAATCTGTCGGTCAGGTGACCGCGCAGGCCAATCAATGGGCCCAAGGCGCCCCATCCATTTGTGAGGGAACTTTTCATATTGAAAAATGTTCTAACAATGTTTGAGTAATTAGCACGTGCACTATACTGCATGAAGTAAAAGTTTTTTTTTCTACAAATTTTGGCTGCATAAAACCCCCCAACATTTTCAAATAATTCTCACTATTTACTTTTTCATAGATTATTCCTCCTGAAAAAATTCCATCCCCAGTTAAACCAGAGGAATTAACTTCCTTCTCAATTTCTACCTTTGGATTTTCCGAAGCCCAATAAACACAATTATGTCGATTTACATGGCCATTTAATTTAAAAATAGCCTCATCAGTTAATATTATTCGATTAGGCAAATTTTCATAATTTTGTATCATTTCGAGTATTTTTTTTTTACAAAATTACATATTTCTATCCCAATCATCTTCATGAAGTGCATGAATTAAATTTGGAATACAGGGCTTATAACCAAGACCTTTTAGAATTCTTTGGATGGATGTTCTGGCTATTTTTAGTTCTGGAGACAACTTCTTTGTTGATTTTTGAGGACTAGCTTCTAAAAATGCTTTAACTAGGTTTATATTAGTTTCACAGTTAGCAGAGTGTGGTAATTCTGATCTAGGGAGATCTGCTACACTACTGGTAGTTTCAAATTTTTAAATTATTCTTGTTACGGTTGATTCAGAAAGTGCAGAAGATTTAGAATACTTTGACCATTGACATCGTAGAGTTGTAAAACTACCATGTGTGTTGTTAATAGAGTTTGATAATTTTAATTCTTTATTTAATATCGAGGGATGGCATTTAAAAATATTTTATTTAACTTGCTTCTCCCTGTCTTTCTGTCTATCTGTCTGTCCACAAATCTTGCAATTAATTTTCGATATACTTTTAAGGAACGTAGGAATCTGATATTTGGTACACTATTCAGAACCCGATGACAATGCATGTTGACAAATTTTCAAACTTCTTGGTTGTCAGGGTAGCCTGAAATGGACAAATTTCCAAATTGCCTTTCAAATTTTGTAAATTATTTTTGATATACTTCCAGATCACATAGACGTATGGAACTTTTAACACTCACTCAATCCAATGAATAATACAAGTGTACAAGTTTTCAGACTTCTGGGTGGTCGGAATAGCCAGGAATGAACACATTTCTAAATTTATTTTTAAGTCTTATGTTACGCCCCTTACAAGGAATTGACCAATACGCCACGAACAGGCTTCCGTCTATCTAAGGCCTAATCCCCAGTGAACCTTTGATCCAAAGTATTGTAAATTCCTGACTAAAAACCTACTAAATAATTAACAAGTAAAAATACATTTAAAAAAAAGCTTTTATTTAAATGCACTAAAAATTAAAAAATAAAATATTGTATCTTCTGCCATTGAGCAATTAGATGTATCTGAGTGAAAATAAAAGCGACGGGGGACGATAATATTTAGAGAAGAGGCAAAAATATAGCAAACACTTTAAAAATCAGTTGCTACATATTAAATCACATTAGGTTCGAAATTCATGATAATCGTCCTCCGCCGATTTTATTTTCACTCAGATACATCTAATTGCTCAATTACAGACGATACGATATTTTACTTTTCCTTTTTGTTGCATTTAAATAAAAGCTTTTTTAAAAATGGATTTTTACTTATTAATCATTTAAATTAAACTTGGATGGAACCTGAACCCACACATATGTTAATTAGACAAATATTATAAATAATTTATTAGTTAAAAATATTTTAAATGGTATCGGGACTTACGGGTCACCCTGTATAAGATATTTTCAAATTTAAGCCGACCGAATAATTGAGGAAGGTCGTAATCATTTTTCAACGCTACACATATTTTCCAAATCTTCCTAAATTTGTGAAAAAGTCAAGTGTTTAATTCTGCGCGTCATTGCAACAGATATATCAAAAATATTCAAAATTTCATTTATTTTAATGAAATAGTATCTTTTACCCATATGAAATTTATTTTATTGAGGAAAAAGTGATAATAAAACATTATCTATATATTAAAAATCAATGTTTGTATGTGTTGGCTTCCGTAGGCGTTTCTTACTGGGAAAAAGAAAGAGAGGATCCAATGAAATAATTTAGTAGCGTTTATTAAAACAAAATCATAATAGTGAACAACACATATAACAGAGAGTACCGTCGTCTTTCGGGTATTCCTTCTACTGGGGAGCTCGGATTCTATATTCTGTGCGTTTATAATCTGTTTATCTGTGGCTCTCTGGTCGGGATGGCGCCTACATTCGGCCATTCCTGGATTTCAATCGTCCTCGATTGAACCTTGCGTTGCAGGAACGTCGTGGGTTGCGTCAGGGGGTATCTTCTACTTCTGGCTCCTCGTCCGGACTTTCTTCTGTAGCTGAATCATCTTCTTCACTGTGCCAAGACTTCAGTTGACTGATATGGGCCGTTGTCGTGTAGAACAGTCCACTGGTTCTTTCGCTTAACTGAGTCACTCTATACGTGTCGCTTGGCAGAACCTCGGTAATTATCAAAGGTCCTCGATATTTGGGTTGTGCCTTGGTTGGTTCACCCGTCATTTTGGGTACATGCCTCATCACTACAATTTCTCCTACTTCGAATTGGATTGTACGGCACTTCTTCTTATCGTAGTATGTCTTCATAATTTCTTGTTTATTCTCAATTTGGGTTCTCACACTCTCTTGAATTCTATCCGGCTCGGTCCATGGGTCCACGTCTTCGTCGGCTAATCTTCTAAGTATCCCATCGTGGAATCGAGGGGAATAGCCGTGGAGTGTTTCGAACGGTGTTTTATTCGTCGTCTTGTTCACCGCATTGTTCAGGTCTCGCTCTACCTCCTTGATCTTCAGGTCCCAATCCTTCCGTCGCGGATCCTCGATACTGGTTACTATAGTGGACAATACTGTTCGGTTCACTCTTTCGACCATCCCGTTCCCTTGCGGATGTTTCGTAGAGTTCAGAGTATGATGTATTCCATTTCCTCGACAGAATTCTTCAAATTGCCTTGAGGTAAAACATGACCCTCTGTCGCTGATGATCTTGTCGGGTAGTCCGAAATCATTCACAAAACTTTTCATTACCTTCAGGACGTTCTGCGTCGATGTATTCCTTACAGGGCTTAATCGGACAAATCTTGTCAGATTATCGACAATCACTAAAAGTTCCTGGTTACCTTTTGTACTTCTCACGAAGGGGCCTACGTGGTCCATGTGTACGATGGAAAACGGTCTCTTGCCTGACTTAATGGGATGTAGGAAGCCTTGTTGTTTTCCACCGGGAACTTTGTTAAATAGACACTCGAGACACATAGCCACATGGCGTCGAACGTACCTCTTCATTGAAGGAAACCAGTACAATTCCTTAATTTTGTTGACAGTCCTATCAGTCGCAAAATGTCCCATTAGATCATGGAATTTGACAACTAAGCTTTTCCTCATACTTTTGGGTATAACATACAGGGCTCGTTCCTCTTCTCCATTTTTCACCATGCGGAAAAGTCTGCCTCCTTTGTAGCTGTAGTCGTTAATTCTATTTTGTTCTCCTACTGTCCTATCACACGGGTCCTTTCGAAAGATCTGGATCAGGTCTCTCAATTCAGGGTCGGAATGCTGAATCATCAAGATTTGTTCTTCCAGTGTGATTGCGAAGCACACTTCAAGGTTTTTCTCCACGATTTCCTCCATCGTGTCCCTAGGGTCGTCGACTGGAGCTCTACTCATTCCGTCTACGTGGGCCATCTTCTCCCCTGGTTTATGTCGAATTTCGAAATCGTATTCCTGAATCAGATTGTACCATCGCGCTATCTGAGGATTTGTAGTCTTCTTCGCGTTTATGTAGACCAGTGCTTGGCAATCTGTAACCACTGTAAACTTGATTCCTACGAGGAACTGACGTAGTCGATCCAAGGTCCACACTATCGCCATCAGCTCCAATTTGCTTGAGTGGTACATCTTCTCGGCCTCTGTTGTCTTCTTGCTCACACAGTAGACCAAGCGCCATTTGCAGTCTTCGTCCATCTGTAGCACCATTCCTGCTAATCCCTCAGCACTCGCATCGCAATGTACTTCTGTCTTGAGTTCAGGGTTGTAATGAGCTAGTACCGGATATTCGACCAGATCCTTTCGTAGTCCTCCAAATGACCTTCGCTGTTCTTCCTTCCATTCAAATTGTGAACCTTTCTTCGTAAGTCTGCTTAGCGGTTCTGCTTTCCTCGCGAAGTCCTTTACAAATCGTCTGAAGAAGTTCGTCAGTCCCAGAAAGCGTCGTATGTCGTGGACATTCTTGGGTTCTGGAAATTCTTCTATCGCCTTGATCTTTCTTGGGCCTGGCTTAAGTCCGCCTGTACTGATGACATACCCTAAGAACTCAACTTCCCTCCTTCCGAACTCACATTTGGAGGGTTTCAGTGTCAACTTCGCTGATCTTATTCTTTCGAGGACTTCCCTCAACCTTTCGATCATCTCCCGCCAATCCTTTGCCGGGATAATCACGTCGTCGAGATAGCAGAATGCCTTCTTGTTCAGCAGCGGACCTAGGACAGTGTGCATCAGTCTTTGGAATTCAGCTGGTGCGTTGGCGAGTCCAAAAATCATCCTTTCGAATTGACCTGTATCATCTGGGGTGATGAATGCTGTCTTTAATTTTGCCTTATCGGTCAGTGGTATCTGCAGATATCCATGCGCCAGATCCAGAGTGGTGAAGAATTTCGCATTCCTTAGGCCTTCCAGAAGGTCGTCTATCCTTGGTAATGGGAACTTGTCCTTAACTGTTTGAATGTTGAGTCTCCTATAATCTACCACCAGACGATGATCTCCAGTTTTCTTCCTCACAAGTAGGACGGGACTAGCGTAGGGTGATCTAGTTTCCGTGACTATTCCATTGTCCTTCCACTCTCTGACAATCTCCCTGATTGCTTCGCGTTCACTTGCAGTCGTCTTATACGGTCTCAGACAGACTGGCTTGCTTCCATCAACCTCCTTAATGTCCATCTTGGTGACATCGGTGCACCCTAATTCCTCCATGCCAAGAGCGAAACAGTCTCTATACTCGTTTACTACATCTAGGATTTCTTGTCTCTCTTTCGAAGTCAGAGAATGATTGACGTTGATGTCCTCAGGCAGTATGGGGCGCTTACGTTTCATTTGGTCTTGTCCTTCCCTCTTCTCTTCATTTTTAGTCTGAAACGAATCCTCTGCGACGTCCAGGTTAACAACAATATCATCAAGGTTCAGTAGGTCAACTCGCCCTACACATTGGTTCTTCCTTACTCTCAACTGCCCTTGCCAGCTGAGATGATGGGTACGGTCGTCTTTCCATCGACCACTTCCAATAGGGAATCGACACAGGCGTCATCTACTCCTGTGAACAATACATATCCGTCCTTTACCTCGTCTGTGATTGCACTTGTAAGTTAATGGAGTCGCTCTCCAACTGAACAGTTTCGGTTGCTCTCAGTTCGATGCGACGCGACTTGATTTCTTCTTGTAGATTAGCAAACGGAAATTCGGATGAATAGCCAATATGCAAGTTTTTACCAATTCTGGCGAAGGATACGTAGGGCAGATCTGTCCATGTTCTTCCAATTAATAGGTCATAGGGTTGGGCATCATCGTTGACAATGAATACAGTGATTTCCCTTCCGACGATGCCATCAATCTCCAGGTCGACTGTCGTCTTCCCAACGGTCCTGGCAGCTGGTGCAGTCTGGTTACCGATGCCGTACAGACTAGTCGAGTCTGGTTCGATGTCGACGCTGATCCTCCTTGCGACCGATTCTCTCATTAGACAACTGCTGCTCCCGGTGTCTATCATTGCCTTCACGGTTTCCTTGTTGTCGATCTTGACATCCTTCAAATATACATCTGGCGGGACAGTCTCCAGTCCTTCGACTTCCAGGTTGGCTACTTTTAGTCCTTCTTTGGGTCTTGTGCAATTCCTTTCCTTGTGTCCCGTTTGACCGCATCCTCGGCATGTCAACGTAGTCCTGGGTGCTGGGCAGTCTCTGGCAATGTGTCCAAACTGATTGCAGTTGAAGCACTTCGGTTCTCCCTTGTCGTTTCTGATCGTACGGTTGACCATTCTCCTCAAGGTGTTAGGGTACGTTTCACTGATTTCGTTCCTTGCAGCGTCTTGACCCGAAACATTCGTTCCTTGTTTAGTCTCTTTAACTTCGCTTTGGTTGGGGAATCTCGCAGATTTCTGCTGAAACGACGGTGGTATGAGGTGTTTCGCATTCCAATGCGGAGGTCCCATCTCGGTGCGAACATTTTCGTACTCGTCCAGTTTATCCGCCAACTCATCTGGGTTGTTTAACTTGGTCCAATCGTCAATGAGATGATTACGCAGCACATTTGGAACTTTTTTCTTTAGCTGGTTAGTGACGGACAAATCCTTTAGGGCGTCGAAATTTTCCACGTTCATTCCTTCGATCCATTCGTTGAAATATCCTCGCAATTCGAAAGCGAAGTCTCTCCAGGAACCCTTTTGAGATCTCTCGTGCTTCTCGAATTTTTGTCTGAATTGTTCGGGGCTCAACTTGTACCGTTTTAGGAGCAACCTTTTCACGAACCTATAATCGCCGCTTTGTTCTTCTGTCTCCCGAGCGATTAATTGAGTCATTTCGTAAGGTAGCAATCCTAGGAGGCTGAACGCCCATTGGTCTTCATCCAATCCTAGTCGCTTTGCCTGTCTTTCGAAAAGAATTAGGTAAAAACTCAAATCATTGTCCTTCGACTCGTACTTGGGCATCAGTTTACGTATCTCGTAATGTGCGTCATTGCTGGTACTTCGAGACGTATCGTTGTTTCCGCGTGTAGTCTGGATGCGCAGCTTCTCAAGCTCGAATTCCATTACCATTTGTTCTTTTCGTTCCCGATCCTCGATTCGTTCCCGATCCTCGATCAGAGTCTCCAACAGTTGCTTTGCGAACTCTTCTTCGTAAGATTGGCTATTCAAAATAAGGTGTTTTAAGTCGACGATCCTGCTCTCTGGCGGTACTACCTCGCCGAGTTCATACGCCAACTTGCTCAAATCGCATTTCCTTACTTTCGCTAAATAAGTCATGTTTTTCAAAAGGAAAAATAAACAAAGCAAAAAATTTTAAAATAACCAAATAAAACTGACTAAACCAGATACGTACTGTTTCAATTATTTCTTTAAACGAAATCAACTTTCCTTTAGTAATTTTGAGACAATACCTTTTTTTTTCTTTTTACCGCGATACTTTGCGATAATACTTTTTATCGAGATGATTTTGCAATAATACTTTTACCGCGATACTTTGCGATAATACTTTTATCGAGATGACTTGCAATAATACTTTTACCGCGATACTTTGCGATAATACTTTTGTCGAGGTGACTTGTAATAATACTTTTAGGAATAGGTAATTAAATTTCGTACATACCATGCAACTCCTCTTACGTTGATCGGTCACCGCGCCACGTCCTTCTCGTTTCCAAATTATTCCAGTGAATCTTCAATTTTCTTCAGGACCATCCCACTTCTGAATTTCTGTTGGCTTCCGTAGGCGTTTCTTACTGGGAAAAAGAAAGAGAGGATCCAATGAAATAATTTAGTAGCGTTTATTAAAACAAAATCATAATAGTGAACAACACATATAACAGAGAGTACCGTCGTCTTCCGGGTATTCCTTCTACTGGGGAGCTCGGATTCTATATTCTGTGCGTTTATAATCTGTTTATCTGTGGCTCTCTGGTCGGGATGGCGCCTACATATGTTTGTTTGTATGTCCGGTATACAAATTCGCAGTAGTTCACTAATTCAAACCAAAATTTCCATACATAGGTAAAAAAAATACGGGGAAGACGATAGGCCTATTTTAAAAAATATATAAATCAATTATTAAAACTATATATTCAATTATTCTACTTAGCTCACGAACAGCGCCCTCTATCAAAGATTAGATTAAATAATGCTGATGCAAACAAATAGATAATGCTAATAACAAACAATTATATTGTCACGGTAGTGATAACGAGTATAACAAAAGTTTAAGTAAAAATAATTTATTTACAAAATGCAAACTATTGCTGAGAATTTATTTAAAAGTAATAATATACAAGAATGGTAAGGGGTGATGACTATGCAAATATTTATGATGATATACCACAGAATATTTAAAATAATTATTCAGTGATATTGCCCCCTTCCTAGATGAACAGCGTCCCGCTGTAATTATCACTTGAACAGATCAGCTTGGTCCTCAGGGTCATGGTAGGGTTTCTTTCTCAGTACATGGACCAGGTCTCTTGTTGGCGTCTCCTGGTTGTTTGGTCCACAGGTTCAACTTCGAAGGTCACGTCAGAGAGTTTCCGAGTAATCCTGTATGGCCCGAAGTACCTTTTCATTAGTTTTTCTGAGAGTCCCACCTTTCTTATCGGGATGAAAATCCATACCAGGTCACCAACGTTGTAATCCATTGCCTCGTGCTTTGAGTCATATCTAGCCTTGTCCTTTTCTTGGGCTTTCAAGGTTTCTAATCTTGCTAGCTGCCTAGTCTCTTCGACTCGCGAGGCAATCTTCTGACTGTAATCCTCTTGGAGATCTTCATGCGTATTTGGGAAAAGAGTGTCTACAGTTGTTTCGACTTCGCGTCCATGAATCAGTTTAAAAGGGGTAAAACCTGTCGTATCTTGTTTTGCGGTGTTGTAGGCGAACGTGACGTAGGGCAGGATTACGTCCCAGTCCTTCTGTTCAACACTTACATACATAGCGATCATGTTGGCTAAGGTTTTGTTTAACCTCTCCGTCAGTCCATTCGTCTGGGGATGATACGCTGTCGTGAACCGATGTATCGACGAGCATTGATTGGTGAGTTCCGCAATCAACTTGGATTGGAATACTCGTCCTCGGTCCGTGATGATTTCTCTGGGGGCTCCGTGCTTGAGAACAACATCTTCCATTAAGAACTTGGCTGCTTCCTTTGCTTCCCCTGTGGGTAAGGCTTTAGTAACGGCAAATCGAGTAAGATAGTCAGTACAGACTATGATCCATTTATTACCAGTATCAGACTTGGGAAATCTTCCAAGGAGGTCCATTCCAACTCTTTGAAAAGGGGAGGTTGCAGGAGGTATGGCTTTAAGTAGTCCGGGTGGCTTTTGAGTTGATTGTTTCTTTCTTTGGCACTCTTTACAATGAGCGACATACTTCCGTATGTCCCGGAGAAGTCCTGGCCAGAAATATTTGTTTTTAACTCTCTCATATGTCTTCGAAAATCCAAGATGACCTGCTGTGGGAGCGTCATGTAAACTTTTCAGTAGTTCTAAGCGTAAGTGCTTGGGAATAACTAAAAGGTGTTGGTTTCCCAGGGGGTCGAAATTCTTTTTGTATAAGGTTCCTTTTAACATTTCATAACCTTTCGATTCGGCACCAAATCTTTCTGTTTCCTCTATCAATTTACTAATTTTAAGGTCTTTTCTTTGTTCAGCCTCGAAACACGTCAGAGCAGTTATTGAGGGTATATCATCATCCTCATCATTGTATGCTTCTTCCGATTCAAGTTGGAGAGGATTTCGAGAAAGACAGTCGGCATCTTGGTGTTTGCGTCCACTTTTATAAACAACCGTTACATTGTATTCTTGGAGTTTTAAAGCCCATCTTGCTAGTCTTCCTGTCGGGTCCTTCAGGTTAGATAACCAGCAAAGAGCGTGGTGGTCAGTGACGATGAAAAACTCACGACCAAAAAGGTACGGTCGAAATTTGTTGATGGCCCATATTGCGGCCAAGCATTCTCTTTCCGTTGTTGAGTAATTCTTCTCCGCCTTAGATAAAGTTCTTGAAGCATAACCAACTGGCCGCTCTTTCCCATCGTTGATCTGTACGAGGACAGCTCCAATTCCATAACCGCTGGCGTCAGTATGGAGCTCGGTTGGCAGTTGTTCTTCGAAATAGGCAAGAACAGGTTCAGACATCAATGCTTTTTTTCAAGGAATCAAAAGCATCCTGTTGGTCAGAGTTCCACGTGAATTTATTATCTTTTTTGAGTACTTCATGTAAAGGAGCAGCTTTCTCAGCAAAATTTTCGATAAATCTACGATAATAGGAACATAGGCCAATGAAGCTTCTCACATCTGTTATAGATTTTGGGGTCGGAAACTTGGCGATAGCTTCAATCTTTTCTGGATCGGGATAAATACCTTTACTATCGACGAGGTGTCCAAACACTCTTATTCGTTTGGTTCCGAAAAGGCACTTTTTTTGGTTGAGGCGTAGCTCGGCTTTGTCGAGACATTGTAGTATGATTTCAAGCCGGTGTAAATGTTCGTTGAACGATTTGGAATACACCACGATGTCGTCTAAGTAACAGAGGGCCATCATCCATTTCAGGCCTTTCAATATCTTATCCATCATGCGCTCGAATGTTGCAGGGGCATTGCACAGGCCAAAGGGCATGACTAGGAATTCGTAGAGTCCATCAGGGGTAATAAAGGCAGTTTTTTCTCTATCTGCTTCGTCGACTTCTATTTGCCAATATCCTGAACGAAGGTCCATTGATGAATAAAATTTAGCTCCTTTCAGAGAGTCAAGTGTATCATCGATTCGGGGTAGTGGGTAAACGTCTTTTTTTGTAACTTTGTTTAGTCGTCTGTAATCCACACAGAAACGCCAGTTACCATCCTTCTTCTTCACTAAAATAACCGGCGATGACCATGGACTTTCTGAATGACGTATAATCCCGGCGTCTAGCATTTTGTCCACTTCCGTTTGGATTGCTTGGCGTTCTGTAGGGGAGACTCGATATGGTCTATGCTTAATAGGCTGATGGTTTCCAGTTTCAATTTTATGTTTGGTTACTGAAGTTTGATTTACTGGTTCATTATTTTTATCAAATATTTTATCATATCGTTTTAAATTTGATAAGATTTGAGACTGCTGCTCTTCTGATAAATCATCACTAATTAAATTTTGTAAAAATTTAAAGTCACTTTTATCAGCATGACTGGCATGATTCGCATTTTTCGCCTCCTTATTAAATTCAGAACATTCTGAAATAGCCGTCAAGTTATTTTCTTCAACCCTTTGAATTTTTCCTAGGCACATTCCCTTAGGGACTATTTGAGCTGTGGTGCTAGAATTTACGATCCAAAGTTTTCCTTTATTATGGGAAAGCCTGAATAATGCCCAGGGAAGTGTTAACCCTTTTCCTATTAATACCTTTTTCGAAGGTTCAAAAAGTACCTGATTTTGCCCATTAAGCTCTTCACTCATAACATTTATTAGTTTGGTAGATTCGGCTGGGATTACGACGCTTCTGCTAGCCACAACCTTTTCCATGGAAGCTGGTGAATTTAGTACATCTTTGGCCTCTTCCAATCTGATTTCGGCGCGTCCACAATCAATCACGGCATTTGATGCTTCTAGGAAATCCCATCCGAGGATAATACTTGGGTTACTATTAGGGAGGACGATAAACTCAAGCGGCTGTTCCAATCCATTGATGCTCAAGCTGATTGTGCATCGGCCGATCGATGTAACATTCTTGCCATCAGCAACTTTCAGAGTCATTCCGCTATCCTTGAACATGGTCTTTTTTAATTGTCGTCTTAATCCATCAGAGATAACTGAAAAAGAAGAACCTGAATCGACCAGAGCAGAAAATGCAATGTCATCAATGATGATTTCGACATAATTTTGTTGTAATTTAGCGGCTGTCGACGATGGAGGGTTTTTCACACCCGCGGCTTCCCCCTCGAAAGAAGACGTGACGCTTAGTTTTTTTCTAGATTGTAGCGGCGTGGGGATTGGCTTGTATGGCGGCCTGGGGAAATGGACTGGCGTCTTGGGGATCTTCCTCTGTTTGGATACGGCGATTGTCTGTGGTAGATTTGGCTTCTTATGGCTTGGTGGTTACCCATTTGAGGTTCTTGGGTGCTTGGTGCATGTCCTTCGGGTCTCTGCGTCCATTGTCGTCGTTCTCTACAATATCGCCTAACATGGCCTGGGCGGCCGCAATTAAAACATATTGGGATGTTGTCATGCGTCCTCCATTCATCCGTTCTTCGTTGTGGTGGCGTCTGGTTATATATGGGCGTTTGGGTAGGGTACTGACGTCGTGGGACCTGGTTGAATGTACGTGTTTGGTTGGGGTACGACTGTCGTGGCGGAAGCCTTTGAATAGGCTTCGAAATTGCAGCTACGTTTTTTTCAATCTCTTCTCGGATAATTTCTTTCAGAGAAGATGGTTCAGGGGTAGTTGACTCCGGATTTAGTGCGCGATGAACTTCTTCACGCACGATGCGTCGGATTAAGTCTTCCATTGATTCAGAGTCTGCTGAATCGATGGCGGCAAAATTCGGTAGTCTGTCGAATACTACACGTTTTTTTACACGTTTTTTATTTGAAGTCTCGATTTTTCGGCACCATTTGATGAACTCATCGATACTTGCAATGTCTAAAATGATGATTGACTGATATATCTCCTCCGATATTCCTTTCGTCAAGTGTGCAACTATTTCATTTTCCATCATAGCCGGATTCACTTCTCTGCACAGATGGAGAACATCTTGAATGTAGGAATCACTGGTCTCCTCCTTCCCCTGAGCTCGAGTTTTGAGGTTCTCTGCGAGTTGATCTTTTTGGGTGACATGATGTCCGAAATTCTGAGAAAACATTTTCACAAAAATATCCCATGAATTAATTTTCTCTTCAACATTTTCGTACCATCTGTGCGCTGTTCCTTGGAGAAAAAATAAACATTTGCGAGGCACATTGAATCATCCCAGCAGTTGTAGCGAGCGACGCGATGGAATTCTTTCAACCATTTTTCTGGATTCTGGTTGCGTTCTCCAGTAAAAATAGAAGGGTTTCTAAAAGGTTGAAAATGGTACTCACCCATTTTTGTCTGTGTCTCTTGCTTGATCATAGCGATGTTTTCTTGAGGTTCTAGTCCTTGTAGTCTTCGGCTTCTTCTAACGGCTTGGGCGTCGAGGGAATATTCCAGCTTCTCCACCAGTTGTCACGGTAGTGATAACGAGTATAACAAAAGTTTAAGTAAAAATAATTTATTTATAAAATGCAAACTATTGCTGAGAATTTATTTACAAGTAATAATATACAAGAATGGTAAGGGGTGATGACTATGCAAATATTTATGATGATATACCACAGAATATTTAAAATAATTATTCAGTGATAATATAAAAAATCTTATCTAAATATATATCACTCGGGTAGATATGCACACGCGTCAATCCCGGGGCGAAGCCCGGGTCACCCGTCTAGTAGTATATAGAAACCTTTCAATATTGAAAAAAATATATTTCGAAATCAGAAGCTCATATCAATACAAAATGTTGAATCTCATATTAGTTACGGCGTCAACATGAATCGCATTGGTTTTAACTTCGGAATCTTTAAGGAGAGAGTACAAAGTATCATAAAACGAGCAGTTAACATCTTTAACGTGGGGAAGACCTTTCCGAAGCTGCACTGAAGAATCGACAGGGCAAGATAAGGAAGTTTCTCTCTGTGATCCGAGCGGTCCGACATCGCGTGAAAGGACGGAAAAAATTTCCCAGTTGCCGTCATCTATAACTCCCACCACCAGTTTCTGCCCCCAAGAAGCGTCGCGTACCCCCGAGGCTGGTCCGGAGCCAATTCTAGCGACTCCGTTAAATTTCATTGAAGGGGATGTCAAAATTGGCTCTATCAAGTCACTGAGACGACATTCTGAGAGAATCTCTGTTTCCATGGGCTCGACATTTCGCCGGTTGTTATTTCGTGTTCAGCAAGACTGGATCCCGCTTAAAGAGACTGAGAGAAAGTACACTCATGGACAAAACTTAAGGAAATGTAAATCTTTGGCTTCGCCGATAGTCTTTTTTTTTTTTTTTTTTTTTTTTAAGGAGACAGAGGCAATTTTGTTCATGCTTAATTATTTCGTGTGTCTTCAATAAAGATCACTGTGCACCAAATATCTTTCAGAGGTATTGTCAGAATACCAATATACATGCTAAAAGATACACATTCCTTAAGTTTTGTTAATGAGTGTACATAAAACAAAACTATAATTCCCATTGTCGCGTGTTACCCCCGGTCCTTCGCCACAACGCCGCTTCTTATCGTGGATCACCAACCCTGGCTCCGTTGCTTCACCTCGGCAGCTTACCCTGCAGCCACACTACTCCCGTGGAACTCCTTTCCCTCCGGCAGTATCTCTCGACCTTACCATTGGTGGGAGGGGGGGGAGGGGGGGGGGGGGGGACAGAGACCTACCAGAAAAGAAGCTACTTTTATGTTTGAGTAGAAGTCAAGAAGTCACAACAGCAACCGGGAACAAATCTTCTCCTTTATTGTAGTTACTAGTTCCAGTTCAAAATAACTTTATTAGGTGTCGCTCAGCAAGAGCAACCTAGTTCGTAAATGTACAATCAATAGTTATGTACAGGCCTTCATCAAATATATATATTACATATAAATGTTGAAATATATACATCAACTGTGTGTGTGATATTTACAATCTGTATCTTGTTAATCCGATCTTGAACCATCTGCTGCATATTTATATAAGTAGGGTTAAGGAATTATCTGGCTAGATTAATGTTTCGACATTATTTGTTTTTTTTTTTCTTTTTCAAGTCTGAGGCTCCTTTTCTTTTTTTTTTTTTTTTCATTATAGTCAAAGGCTTTTTGGAATGTTTGGTGGTTTACAGAATTTCAATGCTAATTTTTAATATAGTCATTTATAGTTTCAATTTGGGCCATTTTTGATTATTGAATTTCTTACGTATAAGGGGGCTTTTAATATTTTCCTTAGGAGGTCTTGTTTGCGAAGGTTTCCAATTTTCTGAGAATAGTTTTATTGGCTGAAATATATGGTGAGGTATCCTGTCGACTCTTGTAGAATTCTGTCGTTGTGGAATCCTGTCGACTTAAACTATGGTGAGGTATCCAGTCGACTTAATCTATGGTGTGCGATCCTGTCGACTCTCGCTATACTGTTTTAACCGAGAGGAACAGTCAGGATGTGGAGAGTTTTTCAGTACCTCTCTGCATCTTGGAAGACCTTTAACAGTTCTCACAGAGTACAGGCAGTCGTGGTCGAGGCAGAGTGCAAGACTTGGGAATGTCCATACACAAAAAACGAAGAGGCACAGTTGTAATTGGAAAGTTCCGTGAACAGATAAAGGTCGAGCTAGGAGCGAAAGGATGGAGATTTGAGAAAAGTTCTTACTGTTCTACATGGTCGATGAGGTGGACCTTGGACACAACCGACGAAGGCTTCCGCCGATGGTGAAGTGACTATTTATTTCTGGCCCTGTTGGAGGCTTATATATCTTTTTCAAGAGGAAGTATTGGATTTCAGCGGATGCTATAAGGGCGTGGATAGGAAGAAATAATTTGGCAACGCCCTGGCATCTTCTAGCCCTATTTGGACTTCTATCTGAATTTCTTGCTTTAGCTTAACTCTTAATCTGTTACAGAGTTTATTTATTTATCCTCAGTTTGAACAAAGTACATATCATATGATGATGGTGTGGCTTGTGGAAAGGCCGCTGATAAAATTATAATTAAAATTAATTTATTTAAAGCCAGAAATATATGAAGAGAAAAGAAGTAACGGCCGTTGGAGCTAGCCTTGTTGTTTACCGCGTGAGTGGCCAGAGAAAAGTATCGGATGACGCGCATGCGTAGTCAGGTTGACGCTCGCGGTTGCCGAGGCCGTCCACTGCCTGTGTGTGTAGTGGAGCTTTGTCCCAGTTCGAGCTCGCTGAAGCAAAGTGTTGTCGCCACATATATGGCTTTTCTTGATTTATCAAGAAATTGGGTTGGCCAAATATCAAGGGACAGGCTAAATCAATGTCTAGTTGATTTCTGTTCCACCAGATGGCGCTCTGTCTTCTGTAAAGCACATGAGCTCTTGGTCAGGATATGCCATTTTTAATATATATATATGTTATAGATTAGAAATTTTTTGTGTGTTTGATTGTTGAAAAGAGGTGCAGTCGTGGAAAAATAAAAATAATTATTTACCTTTCAAGCAGATTTTTATTTTGAATCTCTTGAAGTAAAAATATACATAAATTATTTATATCACAGGAATATAGAATTTATATAATGAATTCTATAATCGTGGATAAAAGATAGGTAGGGTTAAATATACATATTTACAACAACAATAATTAAAAGTGATATTTTTTTTAATATATGGTCAAAAATGCAGAACAGTCAATGAATGAAAAAATAAAATATATGTTTTAAAAAAATATATATATATATTTGTATTTTAGATTATATAATATTTCCCCCCTGTGAAAAAGATTTTTAAAAAGTTAAAATTTGAAAATAAAAATGGCTATTACAAAAATAGTTAATTAAACGAAATCAAAATGTCTATAAAATAATTACAAATTAAACAATAAAAATCAATGTCCATATTTTTTCAAAATAAACAAAAGAAAGTTTGTTTATAAATAATTTATATAAATATGAAATTAAAATAAAACTATATATAAGAAATAATTAGATAGATTGATATAAAAATTTATAGGAAGCCAAAAAAGGTATTTAAAATATGAATAATTATGTCATTATGCCTGCCGTATTTCAAAATATTAAATGGCAGTAGAAATGTTTATTTTTACCCAAATATAATTTAAAATGAGTTTTTCCTAAAATATAAACATTTAAATGCATGTAAATAATATATAAAAGTATTTTTCAATAAAATGGATGAGTAATTAAATGATTATAAAGAGATATTTGAAGTGACATTAAGTTATGTGTGTAGGCAAAAAGAATTGGGGTTGATATTTGTTCTCCATTGTCCATATCCAAAATATGGCCTTTCTGTAAAAAACATGGTTTATCATCAATATCTATTAACTTTGTGCTAGAATTTTGGTTTACTATTAAGTCATTTTCTAAATTAGTGCTATTTTGAAGTAAAAAATCTGATTCTGGGTAAAATAATTTAAGTTTATTTGAGTGTATAATTTCTGTTTGTTTTCTTTGAGGTAAATTGGGTTTATTTATTTTATATGTGACTGGAGAAAGTTGTTTTAAAATTTAAATGGGCCTATATATCTTTGTGTTAATTTACCAGTGTTTGGATAAATAAAGGTTTTCACTAATACCTGATCTCCTTCTTTAAAAATGGGTTCTGGGTGTTTAATATCATAAAGCTGTTTGCTGTGTTCATGGGATTTTATGGTTCTTTCAATAGCTAATTTTCTTGCCTTTTCTATCGGTGTATGTGTTTCTGTGTCATGTTCTATATACTGTGGTTGTATTCCATAGTATAAGAACCTAGGTGTAAAGCCTGTTATGGTATGTACTGTATCATTATAACTTTCAGTAATATTAGGAATATATTTTGTCCAAGGGATCTTTAAATTATGATTATATTCACATCTTAACCTATTTATGATAGTGGAATTTAATCTTTCTACTTTTGCATTTGTTTCTGGGTGATGGGCACTGGTGAGTAGATGCTTAACATTATTTTTTCCTAAAAATTGTTTAAATTTATTGCTAAGAAAAGCTGCATTTCTGTCAGTTATTAATATTTCAGGTTTGTTAATTTGGAATAAATTTTTTAAACAAGTTATGTATGAATCAGTGGATACAGATTTTGTTGGAAAGGTCCAAAGGAATCTACTGTGGTGATCTACTATCATATGGATACTGTGTTTGGTTGTCCCATAATTATGTAAGCCTCCCATTGTGTCTAAAGAAAAATATGATTTGGGTGTGTAGCTATTGGCATCTGTTGTAGTGGTCCATAAACAATTCTGTTATCCCTAGATTTATTTAACTGGCAAGTTTCACAATGCTTTGTGTAATTAGCAATATCCCTAGTCATATGTGGCCAATAATAGTATGGAGAAATTATTTTAGTCATTTGAGTTGTTCCAATATGTCCATGTTTTGTATGTACTTTGTTTAATAATTTGTGTCTTAGTGTTTGTGGTACATAAGCTCTTTTAAAACCCTTTCTATTAATTATAAATATATCATTTTGTATTTTAAATTTACTATTGCTAATTTGTTCTGTTGTTTGATGTTCTTTTAACTCATTATATGTTAGGTAAAATGATACTGGTGCTCTTGACAGCATGTCTGCTTCTATATTATTTAATCCTTTAATATGTTTTATGTCAAAGTTATATTGAGATAGGATTAAGGACCATCTAAATAATCTACCATGTGGGTTTTTTACATTTTTGATCCATTTTAAAGGCAAGTGATCTGTGTGCAATGTAAAGTGTACATTATGTAAATATGTATGAAATCTTTGTACTGAATTAATTATTGCTAATGTTTCTATTTCTGAAGCAGTATAATTCTGCTCATATGGGTGAAGTTTTCTTGAATAATAAGCTATGGGGTGTAAAATGCCTTGTTCATCAGGTTGTTTCAGGACTCCTGCTACTCCTAGACCTGAGGCATCTGTGATTAAATGGCATGGTTTTGATGGGTCATAAATATAAAGTACAGGTTTTGAAATTAGTGCAATTTTAAGAGTTTGGAATGCTTGTTCATGTTTTGTACTCCATAACCAAGCAGCATTTTTTAACAAAAGTTCATTTAATGGTGCCCTAATTTGTGCATAGTGGGGAATAAATTTATTATATATATTAATTGTACCTAAAAATCTTTGTAATGTTTTAATATTGTATGGTCTATTTAATTTTAAAATTGCTTCAATATTTGTGTTATTGGGTGTATATTTTCCTGAGTTAATTGTGTATCCTAAAAATTTTATTTCTTTTTGTAAAAATTTACATTTATTGAGATTGAGTTTTATATTTTCTTGTTCAAATATGTTTAATATGTCTTCTAAATGTGGAATATGTTCTTCATAAGTTTTGGAGTGTATAATAATATCATCAAAATAATTTAAAGCATACTGTATGTTATGTTTAGTGAAAATTGATTTCATAATTCTTTCAAATTGTGAGGGTGCATTTTTAAAACCATATGGAAGTCTATTCCATTCATAACAACCTAATTGTGTTACAAATGAAGTTTTATATTTATCTTTTTCATCTATGGGTATATGCCAATATGCATTTTTAACATCTAGAATAGTATATATTTTTGACTGTGATAACCTATCTATAATTTGTTCTATAAGTGGAATTGGGGTTTGTTCTGGAACTGTTTTTTGATTAAGTTTCCTATAATCTATACAGAGTCTTGTGGGGTGATTTGGGGTATCAGATTTCTCATTCACTGATAATGCAGGAGAACTATAAGGGCTAGATGAAGGCCTAATAATACCATACTTTAATAATTCAGTTATTTGTTTTTGTATTTCAGCATTATTGTAAAAAGATGTCCTATATGGCTTTTGTGCTATGGGAATATTATCTGAAAGAGATATGCAAATTGGGTTAGTTCTTATGCATCCTATATCAAAATTGTGCTTAGAGAAAACATTCTTATATTTGTGCAAAATATATGAAATTGTTTGAATTGAGAAATTTGGGTTAATATCTAAGTTACTAAGGTCTAAATATGAGTTATAATTGACAATAGGGCATGGAATTTGCATACTGTGATATGAGTTAGAATCAATAATGGGATTTGAATTATCTATATATATAAAAATGAATGTATGTGTGTCTGTTAGTTTGTTTGTTTGTTTGTCCTTTATGCCTGACCAAACCACTCATTGGATCGCCATGAAACTTTGGGAAGTTATTTAGTATAGTACTGGGAAGGTTTCTAGCAAATAAAATTTTTGAAATAACTTTTCGCCTAGAAATAATCAAGATAAATATTCTAATTTATCTGTTATAATTCAACAATCTGCTCTAAATATTATCATGATGATACGATGATTTTGTAATGTAGAAAATTAGGAAAGACAAAATTCAGGATGACACGGCAATTTATTTGAGACAAGAATAATGATACAATTCAAAGGCAAGATACTATTCCTTTAACTTCCAATTACCGAGGGAACGAATTAATATTGATTTTATTCAACTTATCGAGTATTTTTCAAGGGACCGGGAAAAAATGTTCACTTTATCGAGAGATTCGTTAAACAAACCTTTACTCGTGTAAAACCCGGGCGAAGCCGGGTACGTCCGCTAGTGATCTATATGTTTAACATATGTATTTGGTATATCAAAAGAATTAAAATTATACAATGGGTTAATATTTAGAAGAGATGAATTTTTAACATAGTATGGGTCTGGAATACATAGGGTGGTAGCATATGACTTTTGGTCATCAGTTTTTGGATTAAAGGAATACAAGAATTTATAATTTTGAAAAAGAAGGTTTTTTTGAGAAATCTATTTGTAATCTAAATTTATAAAATATTGGTAAACCTAAAATAATATATTCTATTGGAGTATCACAAACAAACATTTCTTGATATTTTGTAATTTTACCTAAGCTAAGCCTAACTAATATTTTGTATAATGGATAACTAAATCCTTCTACCTGACCTATTTTGTCTTTTGGGGAATTATCTAACATTTTATAATGAATATAATTTAAGTATTTTAATGGGATAATATATATTGATGATGCAGTATCAAGTACACAGGGCAAGGATACCTGATTTATAAGAACAGAAAATAATAATAATGTTCTACCTGGGTTTATGGGCTTTGGGGTAGTATTCTTCAGTGGGCAGTACCTGGGAGAATCGGGTGTAGAGGCACTAAGAACTGTCGGTTGATAGTCATGGGGAGTGGGTGGAGGGAAGGAACTAGAAGCTGCGGCTTGGTAGGAGTGGGGACTGGCTGAAGAGAAGGATCTGGAAGCTGTTGGGCGCTGGACACGGGGAGTGGCCGGAGATCTGGAAGCTGTTGGGCTGCGGTATGGGCACACTGAGTGGTAGTGCCATTGAAGCTCCAATCCCAGACGTTCGCAAATTCGGCAAGGCATTGGTGGCCTCTGCACTTGCGAGTTACCATAATATCCGGCAGGTCTAGGCGATGGGTGAAGCGCTGGATTCAAAGTCTGGAGACGGCCCTTTTCCACCGGCGTTCCAGATCCCGTTAAGCTATTTTAAACTTTTATGGCCATGGTTAGCCACTCCGAGGGCTGCACTGCGTCTATTGTAGCCAGGTAGGGCTTGTATTTTGTTTTTATTCCCTCATTTAATAGCTCCACTATGGAGGTGAGGTTCAACTCAACACTGTTTATCAGCTGCATTTTTCTGTGAAAGTATTGAGTGACTGTTTCATGTTCCTCTTGGGTGATCTTCATCATTTCCACCAAGGGTGTCAGTTTGACTTTCTGGAACCTGATTATTAGGCTTTCTTTTAGTTTACTCCAGTCCTCAATGTTGCAGATGCTTTCGAAATAATAGGTCAAAACCTCATCCTGTAGGTAGTCTGATAGATGAAGCACCTTCCAACCGTTATCAAACCCGTAGGAGTCACTCTTTCTTTCAAAATTTGTAATCCACGTTTTAATATTTAGACTATTATTATATTTTACAAATGATGGCATCGCTTGGTATGCAAATTCAGCATCTTTTTCTTTTTTTGTTTTTGCCATTTTGTCCACACAAATTTCAAATAAATTGATAGAAAATTTAATAAAAATTAGGTAAATCCTGTCGACTTATGTTATAGATTAGAAATGTTTTGTGTGTTTGATTGTTGAAAAGAGGTGCAGTCGTGGAAAAATAAAAATAATTATTTACCTTTCAAGCAGATTTTTATTTTGAATCTCTTGAAGTAAAAATATACATATAAATTATTTATATCACAGGAATATAGAATTTATATAATGAATTCTATAATCGTGGATAAAAGATAGGTAGGGTTAAATATACATATTTACAACAACAATAATTAAAAGTGATATTTTTTTGAATATATGGTCAAAAATGCAGAACAGTCAATGAATGAAAAAATAAAATATGTTTAAAAAAATATATATATATATTTGTATTTTAGATTATATAATATATATAAAGAGACAAAGGTCGCCTCTCCCGTCAAAATAGACGTCAAAACTAGACGCCATCTAATGACCGTCGCCGCAACTAGCGGCCTCGGGTCGGCGACAAAGCCACAACACCAGCTTTGACAAACTGAAAAGCGTTCACCTAGAGACCATGGTTCCGGGCTAATGGCCCTCGTCAGTCTAGGGCGGACTTTATTCCATGAGATACACACGGGATCTAATGGAATCTTGACAATCTGCCAAAAAGGTGTTTAGCTGGCAAAGTGTCTGTGCCAAATCTATGGCTATGATATATATGGAAATTTTGCCGGGAGGATATTGATCTAAAGAGACAAAGGTCGCCTCTCCCGTTTTTGACGTCTATTTTGACGGGAGAGGTGACCTTTGTCTCTTTAGATCAATATCCTCCCGGAAAAATTTCCATCTATATTATAGCCAGATATGTTAACTCTACCGTGCAGTCGTGGTGGAAGGCGACACTGCTGGGCCAAAGGTGAAATAAACAAACAGAGATTCCATAAAGAATCGTCTGAACGTCAAGAAGAAATGGGACGAGGAGGTAGGAAAGGGTTTACCTCTATAGGAGCGGCCTGCGCGGCTGGACGAATGTTGGACTAAAACAAAGGACTAACTAACTAACTGAGGCTTGGGGCCTCCTTTTTATAGCCTCTCTAGGTCCAAGCAGGTCACTGCCCTTTTCTGACGTAAGCAGGGAGGGGGGGAAGTTACATCATCCAGGAGGGCCATGACCTCGTAAAAATTGGACTGGGCTCGCTAGGCCTGCTTTCTTATTCTCGCTTAGGCCTGATTAGTTTTAACCTTAATTTTCTCCTGTTATTCTCCATTCCTTCTATCTGTACAGTTGCTATACTTTATTAGATTTTTATGCGGTACAGATTGATGTTACTTGAGGCTTTCTATTTGCAGTAAATAACAAGTTATATACAGTTACGGGGTGAAACATGTGGTGGTAGATATCTGAATTATTTACAACAATTCCATGGTCTTAAATCATCACATATATATATGGTAATTTAAACTAACAACCTCATATTGTATAATACTTATAACAAGATTTTCATGTTGTATAATAGAAACACATCTGTAAATGATTATACGCATTATTGACATGTGTAATTACATCATCATATGTAATGTACTTTGTACAAGCTGAGGATAAATAAATAAAACTCTGTAATAGATTAAGAGTTGAGCTAAAGCAAGAGATTGAGATGGAAGTCCAACAACATCTAAAGATAGGCAACTGTCAGCGCGTTGCCAGTGTATAATTTCTCTTCCGATCCACGCTCTTGTTGCATCCGCTGAAATTCAATACTTCCTCTCTCGGGAAAGATATATAAGATCTCCGCCCTTGCCGAAAATATGGTCACTTCACCATCAGCGGAAGCCATCGTCGGTTGTGTCCAAGGTCCACCTCATCGACCATGTAGAACAGTAAGAACTCTTCTATCTTCATCTTTCGCTCCTTAGCTCGACTCTATCTTTTCACGGAACTTTCCTATTACAACTGTGTGTCTTCGTTTTTTGTGTATGGACATTCACAAGCTTTCCACTCTGCCTCGACCACGACTGCCTGTACTCTGTGAGAACTGTTAAAGGTCCCCCAAAGTGCAGAGAGGTACTGGAAAACTCCCCTTCCTGACTGTTCCTCTCAGTCAACACAGTATATCGAGAGTCAACAGGATTTCACACCATAGATTAAGTCGACTGGATAGCTCATCACACACATATATACAACAACAACAAAAAAAAAAACATTTATTAAGACACTATTGTCTTACAAGGGGATTCCCCTAAAAAGTTATATATGTACATGAGTGAGGAGGAAAAGCAATTTAGAGGGGGGGGGGGGGAGCAATCAGCCGTTGTCTGTGGAGTTGAGCACTTCTCTCATTTTATCAATCGCCTTGTAATATTCAAAATATTTGTAAACAAATGTTTTATCCAGCAGGAGAGTAGTGAAGATTTTATATACATGTTGTTCATTGTAGTGAGTTGGCCCCGAAATTTCGCGAATTTCCTGTCTCTTTTCATGTAGGAATGGGCAATGGAATAGATAGTGGACCAAATTGTCTTGGATGTCAACATTGCAGAAGTAGCAATTTAAAGGGTCGCTGTTCCAAAATCCCGTGATATCTTTGCGGAAAAGTAGCCATATAATCCTTTGACGGGATATAAATCGTTTAATTTTCAAAGGGAGGTTTGATAGCAAGTAGTCCTCCGTCGTGAAGGAGCTACTTAGAGATTGATAGTGAATAAAATTAGTCGAGTTTTGTATCTTAGCTCGGTCAAATTGGAGTAGTTGGTCCACTGTGGTTTGAATAATTCTAGGCATTTCTCCTCGCACAACCATATAATCTTCACAGTTCTTAAGAAAAGAAAAACCCCTAGAGTCAATTATGCTATTCAGGTTATGAATAAAGTTGTTTCCCGCTTTTCCCACAATTGGAACTTTCCAGAGCTGGGACAAGCAAACATAGGGTAATCTTGTCCTGTCGATTTTTAAAATCCGTATCCAGAACTTCAGAATCAATTTCGTAATGAATCACACACATATATATGTGAGAACCGAATTTGGATCCTTTCGACTTTCTCTGTGTGAATTTGATTTGGATCCTGTCGACTCTATGTGAGATTCGAATAGATCCTGTCGACTCACTATAATAATATTCGAAGTTGTTGATCCTGTGTAAGATCCTGTCGACTTACTGTAGGATTGGTGACTTGTGGTGGTTGATGATTAATGATTGATGGTGCAGTCGTTGGTTGAATGGTAAGGTTCCACAGGGGAAATAACGAGACAGACAACCTGGATGGGATAGAATCTAGACTTCACGATAAGGGAGAGAGTTGGGACTGGAGGAGGTACCTTGCCTTTCACATGATCGAAGAGAATTTTACCTTGGTTGGAGTCGGAGTTGAGCACGCCTTGCTTCTAGCCTGGTCGCCTGCCTACTTGCTAACTTTTAGTCCGAGATCTTCCTCGTTAACTCTCTCGTCTTCTCATTGGTTGAAATCGTCCTACGTGGTTACCTCTGGTTGGCTATTAGTTAATCATGCTTAACTGTGATTAGTTGTTGGTACCTCCATTGTCGTCATGATTGCCATCTTCCAGGTAGAAGAATGTCTTTGAACTTTAGTTTTATGGTTCCTGGGTAGTGACCTTTACTTCCTGGATGATGCAATCCTGGTAATTGCTGTTCTCCTTTTCGCGAAGCCTAACTTTTATTAAAAACTTTTGACGATACATTGCATAGATTGTGGTGGGATTACATATTGTTATATACAAATTATCACAATTATCACACACACATATATATGCAACTGAAAGTTGCTGATGGCTGGCGCCATCTATCGGAATAAATATCAACTATTCTCGTTGATTTTTAATTATTCCAGAATTGGCCAAATTACCATTCTTGATTAATCAAGAAAAGCTAACCACGGACGCGTTTCGGGCTGTTGGCCCTCATCAGCGTGGTGCAAGCTGTACCTCAACGACCAAAAAATTGGTCATTAAGGCATCCTGAAAAATCATGAAACGGGTAGTTAAGGCCAGAATTGCGTGAGGACGCTACACAATGTGAAAAAATAGCACAAATGTAACATTGTACTGGGATAAGGTGCATAAATTAAGAAAAAGGCATCTCCTTATCGTGCAACTGAAAGTTGCTGATGGCTGGCGCCATCTATCGGAATAAATATCAACTATTCTCGTTGATTTTTAATTATTCCAGAATTGGCCAAATACCCATTCTTCATTAATCAAGAAAAGCTACCCACGGACGCGTTTCGGGCTGTTGGCCCGTTGGCTTGTTGTTTCATGATTTTTCAGGATGCCTTAATGACCAATTTTTTGGTCGTTGAGGTACAGCTTGCACCACGCTGATGAGGGCCAACAGCCCGAAACGCGTCCGTGGTTAGCTTTTCTTGATTAATCAAGAATGGGTATTTGGCCAATTCTGGAATAATTAAAAATCAACGAGAATAGTTTATATTTTTTCCAAAGATGGCGCCAGCCATCAGCAACTTTCAGTTGCACGATAAGGAGATGCCTTTTTCTTAATTTATGCACCTTATCCCAGTACAATGTTACATTTGTGCTATTTTTTCATATATATATATATATATAAATGAATGTATGTGTGTCTGTCTGTCCTTTATGCCTGACCAAACCACTCATTGGAACGCCATGAAACTTCGGGAAGTTATTTAGTATAGTACTGGGAAGGTTTCTAGCAAATAAAATTTTTGAAATAACTTTTCGCTTAAAAATAATCAAAATAAATATTCTAATTTATCTGTTATAATTCAACAATCTGCTCTAAATGTTATCATGATGATACGATGATTTTGTAATGTAGAAAATTAGGAAAGACAAAATTCAGGATGACACGGCAATTTATTTGAGACAAGAATATTGATACAATTCCAAGGCAAGATACTATTCCTTTAACTTCCAATTACCGAGGGAACCAATTAATATTGATTTTATTCAACTTATCGAGTATTTTTCAAGGGCCCGGGAAAAATGTTCACTTTATCGAGAGATTCGCTAGACAAACCTTTACTCGGGTAAAACCCGGGCGAAGCCGAGTACGTCCGCTAGAATATATAAATATATATATATTAGATAATAAAAAGGCATATATTGGATTTAATAAAATATTTATTTTGCCAATATTTCGGCTGGCTGAACGCCAACCTTTATCGAGGCATCTATTCATCGATTCATCTATAAGTAAAAGTTTTTATAAAAATGCATTTTTATAAAAACTTTTACTTATAGATGAATCGATCTCGAAAAAAATTTGAAATGAATTTTTAAATACACACATTTTATTGTTAAACTTAAAAAAAAAAGATTCTTAGTTTTTGTTTAAATCATTTAAAATAATTTCAAATGTTTTAATAGATACATATATTTTTACATTTATCTCTTAATGAATTATTAATGAATTATATTTTATGTACTTTTTACAAATATTTTAAAATATAAGATAGGCCTCATTATTTTTCCTTTAATATTTTAAAGATATTTAATTTATTCTGATTGTAATTTTCGATTATTTTTTCATGCACAAAATTCCCCCACCTACTTTATATTTTAAATGATTTCAACTGTGATATTGTAACACTATGTGGCGCTGAGTTTGTGTATACAAAGATGTAATGCCTCGATAAAGGTTGGCGTTCAGCCAGCCGAAATATTGACAAAATAAATATTTTATTAAATCCAATATATGCCTTTTTATTATCTAATGAATTAAATATGGATTGCTCTATTTTCAAAAAAAAAAAAATAATATATATATATATGTTATAATAGGAAAAATAATATTTTTCTGTTTGATTTTTGATAACTGATTTTATTTATCCTGTCGACTCATTGTTATAAAGATAAAGATGAATGAGATTTCTGTTGATTTTTGATCATCTTGAGGATTATGCTATGGAGTTATTTGCTGGTTCTTTTTAGTACTAAATGGTATTGGTGATGCAGTCGTAACAATAATAATAATAGTCTTGATCAGAGATTGCTTTAATTGAGCTTATTGGATATATAAAAACACAATTTGTAAAAGTACTGCCTGGCTTAAGGCGTAAGAATGAAAAAATGAAAAGCTTATTTACATAATGTACAAAGGTTTTTAGCCGGCCATCGGGGAAGAACAACAACGAGTTTTTATAGGGGAAGCATGACCTCTGGCGGTCAATTTAACAGAGTATTTGGATCTATGAAATATATATATTTTTAAATATAATAATATTTTAATATAACATATATATATATATATATATATATTTATCTCCATATGTAAGAATGAGCTTAATTATTTGAGGTATAAAGTGTTCTTTTGCAGGTTTTTAAGAGTTTACTTTTATTGCTTAACAACAGTGATAAGTCTATTTTTGCTGCATTTTTGCTTGGTTAATCCTGTTTTCAATGTGTTTTGGAAGGCAGGTGATGATCTAATATCACTTCTAAGTATCGAACACTGTCCTTCTACTTGATGTGTCATTGATGAAATTTATTTCTTTGATCGACTCAATCTTTTTATTTCTTAATTGGAAATATAGGATAATAATAAAGGATATCAAAAGAAGAATCCTTTATTGTGAGAGAATATGATTTCACGGGCTAAACAAATGTGTATGATTTTCAAGACCAAACATAAATGTAGCAAGCAGACAAACCGCAATGCACTGTAGCAAAGTACCAAGATGCTAGACGTCACCAAGGTTGTTCAAAAAAGGTTAGATTCCCCAGGCCAGGGAAGGTAAGAAAGAGACAGGTTAGATAAATAGAGTAAATAAAACTGAAATAATTCAACAGGTTCTGGGAAAAGATACATTTTGTTTTTGTAAAAATAGAAGTAAAAAAAAACTTTTAGGTAAAATTAAAATATATATATTTATAAAAATTGACTATATATAATTTTTTTTTGAAATTGAAGTATTTTATCGAGGACTATTAGTGAGGATACAAGTAAAAGAACAACCAAGCACAAAAGTACACCAGAGATTGCATAGCGCGTTCAAATCGGGCGCTGCGTTAGTCAATTTCTAGATCGGCCCGCCCCGTCGAATCGCCAAACCTTTTGCCCTCTTTCGTGGGGTTACAGAGACAACATTGGGGACGATCACATACGCAGGGCAGGACGCGAAACCGATCTTAAAAACGGCACATGTCAGAATTGCGTCTACGAGCGGCTGCTAATGACCGGTATTAATCATGAAGTGAGAAGTCCGAGTCACTCGGGTGGTCGGAATTCTCCCCACGGACTCGTGGCTTAAGTCTATCTGAGACCTCTAGGAACTCCAGGCAGGCTCGCTAAGTGCTCCCGTCGAAAATAAAGTATTTGAGTGACCGCGGAGTGTACCCCAATTCTACTGCACAGGTGGATAGGAGGCGGAATCTAAGGGCATCAAGGCTGCTGCACTCTAGTACGATGTGCGACAGAGTTTTTCCCTGTCAGCGTCGCAGTAAGGGCAGGAAGGATCGTCAATGACGCCTATCCCGTGGACGAAATTGTCCGTCCACGTGTGTCCCTATAGCAGGCCAACCACGATGTGCTCGCTCGGGACGATGTACGCATTCTTTTGTCTAAAAGACTCATTGGAGTAAGGCCAAAGCGGGTGTGGATAGAAGGAGATAGAGAGAGGAATCAGCTCTCCCATGCTTCACGCGCCCGCCCATAGATTTACGATTTTACAAACGACAAAGGAGCGAGTTTTTAACAGCTTGGGTTAGCAGACTACGCACCCCGCTTTGCGAGAGTGTCCGCAGTGTCATCACCCATATGTATGGTGCACCTATTCCCATTGCGTATTTATCGCGAAATCAGTAGTAGAGCTCTGTTGATAAGGTAATTACCAGCCTTAGAGTTCAGAACTGACTTCAGGACTGAGAGCCTTTCCAGGAGGAATCCTAAAGTTATATTATCTGGTAAAGTGTGACGTTTTCAAGTGCCTTAACCAATCCAAGGGCTTCCGCCTGAAAGACAGAACAATGAGGGACAGGAAATGAGATTCACGTATTTCAGGTGCACAATCGAGACGAGAGAACCTGTACACGCCGGCGCCAACCCCATCTCTGGGTTTGGAACTATCTGCATAATATGCCACGTGGAAGGAAAGAGCAGGGATATTACTGGGAGCGGAGTAATAGGAGGGGGGGGGGTAAGGGAGAGGATGTGAAAAGGGAGGAGACTCGAGTGGAATTTCAGAGTCAACTAATCCATACTTTTTCCAAGTACAGTTGTATAGCTCAGTTTTAGCCGCGATTTCCAAATCGAGAGGAAGAACTCTAGAGAGGGAGATAAGAGCAGCGTTGCTGGTTGAACTGAAAGCTCTACAAGTTCTCACTAGGAAAGGCCTTTGAGCACTCAGTAGAACATTTGAGAAGCGTTGAGAAAGATTAGGAAACCATACCGCCGAGGCGTAGGTAATGGCAGGAACAACCACTTGCAGATACAGAGTTCTTAAGACCGAAGTTGAGATTAGCGGCTGCGGTCAAACGCGTCAACATGCCGCGGACCTTGGCACAGACTTCAACTACGTGCTGGTGAAAAAATAGACGGTTAAATCTAATCCTCAGCACCTTAATTGAGTCGTACCATTGGATTGGCCGTCCGTGGATAACCAGATCCCGCCGCGGTACAGGCAGTAGTCTCCCGTGTGGTCTGAGGAGAACCATAGCCTGGCACTTCCCCACGCTAAGTTCCAGTTATGCAAACTGCACCACCTAACGATCATATCTATGGTGTGTTGGGCCGCGGGAAGTTGACTAGGTCGACATCCCGAGATCACCACGACCAGATCATCCGCGTAGGAATGTGTGAAAACATTCCTGTAACCCAGAATGAGGACTTCGTCAAAGCAATATCCCGAAGGAAAGAGACGTTTTATTTTATTTGGAGACATTCAGGCAAATTCCGGATTGAACAGGAAAGTGTACCTACCGGGAATATTGACAGTGCTGCATTACTGGTAGGCTGGCTTGAAGTCTGGGGTTGTTCCATTGCTTTCTTAAAAAAAAAGGTTTTGAGTAAAAAAATATCATAATATATACTCTTACAGGAATAATAAAGCAAGCCTACAGTCGACCCAGAGAGAGACGGTAGGGTAAGGACCGGTCACTTTAGACATCAGCGACATTCCAAGGGGCTCCTGGGGTCCGTTACTTAACACCTCGGGACTTTGAAGACAGTTGGGGGATTGTGTGCGACACGAACGGCCGCCCGGCTCTCCCTCTCTCTCTCTCTGGTCGTCTGGGCTTTCCTTCCAACTTGTGGTGTGATTATTTCTCTTCCCACTTTATTATATTACCACATAAAAGTCGACAGGATAAGACCTGCCGGGAAGCAAATCCCTCATATACCAGAGTATGAAGAAAACAATAAGCAAGACCACGATGATCGGACAAACCCACAGCCAAGTTCCACAAGAATTTATAACCAACTCAACTGTAGCCACTTCTCTTCGAGCTCTCACCCTCTGCCTCGGCCAACTTTTGAAATATGATCCGGAAGAAGTGATCACCTACGACGGAGATGAACCTGCCGCACACTTCTCCAAGTACTAGATCTGCCCAAGAACGATCACCGTGCCAGAGCAGGACTCCTTCCACCACCATGGATAAGACTCCTCCATACCCTGCCACTACAGTGGCGGACAACACTGACACGTACAGTATCAGCAGACAGAACCTCCCTCAATGAACTCAATGAATCTACTTGCGCCCTAAACCAGCATAACCTGTGAGTGTAATTGTTTTAACCCCTAGCATCCATTCTTTAAATAAGTCATTCCTTGTGGACTCTAATCCCAATATTTCTATAATTAGTTTAGTTCAATTTGAATATATAAAATTATTTAATAGCTACATTTATTCCACCCCTATTAACAGTGATTTCTTATCATGCATACCATATATATAGCTATGTTAAATCCCATGAATTAGTTACCTTACCAATCGATTTCAATAATCGTCATTTTAATGAAATAATTTCTATTATAAAGTCACCCCTTAAAAAAATGGATTTCTACCTATTCATACTTTACGATTTTTAAGATCAACAATAGATTTTAATAATCAAGTTATCTAAAAAATAGTGCTCCAGTACCTAAACCTATGTACCACTTTGTATATGACCTTCTCTCCTACTTGTAAGCACGGCTCACAAAATATAATCTCTTGCCCTAACCGACCCATAATTCACTCTGTTAGCTCGGGCGTCGATGAATTCCAACCATCACGTGAGCCTTGCTTACAACTAACCCTTAGTAACCTTATCAATCTTCCCCTGAATGACCCACTCATTCTTACAACTTTGTTAACCTTCTACCAGCCCATGCCCCTCTAGAGAAATTTTGATTAATTAATTATCGAACTACTATTGCCACTAATCTCCACTCTTCATTTACGATAATATATTTTGTATATTTTCTCTCTAGCATATCCACCGACCCACACCATCTAGCCACTGGTGTGTTCGTCACAGGATGCAGATTGACTACCTACTAGATGTTTATCAACTTCTTTTTGTTCGCACTTGAACAATCTGCATCGAGCGGCACAACTTCGCTCCTCCTTCTCGCTCCACACGTTCGCCACACGGGCCCTGTCTTCAAATCTATGTTTGTCCCTTGTCCATACCAGCACGATATAACCTACGTCCGATATTTCCCACGGAGGTACGTTAAACATCGTCGCTGATTCTGTCCGGTCCGTCATCATTTCGCGCAGACATGGGTTTTACGTTTAACCCGTCGCGAAATCATCTCCTCGCACAAGCTCCCACGACGGTTCAAACACTCCGTGTGCGAGAAGCTTGTCACCTGTAAAGGACAACACTATCCTCGTCTCAATTTTTGGCACTGTGCGCGCAGACTTTCCTCCAATTAGTTAAAACTACTAGAGTGACTTAGTATCAAATTATTAAGGTAGAAAGGCCCAAAGCAAGTTTCCCCTCGCTCTGTTCGCCTATATTCTACCTTTGTATCTCGAACTATAAGTCCTTGCGACTTCCTCACCTACACACGGGATTTTTCTCCTCGGACTCGCTACACGAGTAACTGCATAGATAAGGTAGAATGGCCCAAAGCAAGTTTCCCCTCGCTCTGTTCGCCAAAATTCTAACATTGTATGTAGTTCTATATTTACCTCAGTTCTGAGCTCACGCAATTTCCACCCTCAACCTCATATTTCGTACTTTACATCTATAGCCTAGAAAGCCCATGCCAAGTTTCCCCTTGCCATGTCCGCCTGAAAACATATCTTAAATTGTAGAGTTCCCCAGTCTTAATGACCTTAAGATTTCCATCATGTGTATGTGACTCCACTTCTCCTTGTTCACACTCCTCAATAGCATTTCCCTTATAATACATTAGATGTTATTGTATATAGCCTTTTATAACTTTGATATTATCAAATTTTCCCTCAAATATCAAACTCTCCGGTGTTGTAAAATTGCTTGTAAATAATATTTACTTGTGTACTATACAATATTTTATTTACATAAAACTATGTACCATAACCTTAAATAATTTCAACTATAAAATTATTTTTAAGACGAAAAATCCTTTCAATAATTATAATAACGAATAGATTCAAAAAGGATAAGTTTCTTTATTTAATATTAATAAATAAAGAAACTTATCCTTTTTGAATCTATTCGTTATTATAAAATTATTTTCTCTATTCCTGGCTTCTCCAGCTTTAAGTATACTCAAACCATGTTCAGCCTTCTTCAACGGGGGCCATATGTCATAATATATACTCTTACAGGAATAATAAAGCAAGCCTACAGTCGACCCAGAGAGAGACGGGAGGGTAAGGACCGGTCACTTTAGACATCAGCGACATTCCAAGGGGCTCCTGGGGTCCGTAACTTAACACCTCGGGACTTTGAAGACAGTTGGGGGATTGTGTGCGACACGAACGGCCGCCCGGCTATGCCGGGCCCAGGCTCTCCCTCTCTCTCTCTGGTCGTCTGGGCTTCCCTTCCAACTTGTGGTGTGATTATTTCTCTTCCCACCTTATTATATTACCACATATATATTTTTAAATTTCACTCCTTATTGTAATCTTTCATCCACATTACATTCTTGACCGCGAATATCAGTCAACGAGTATTTACAGAAATTTAAATCCTAAAAAAAATAAAGATGTATTTACAATCATAAGTCTTCGAAAACAGGATTATACAGTAGTAGGCTATCTCCACATTAGCCCTAAACCGGAAATAGGCTAATGTCTTGTAAAGCGTTATCTGTTAACGGAGGTTGTAACTGTTCTGCTTAGGCCGATACTCGTAACACTATAAATTGCCCCGTGAAGTGCTCATCTTGATTTTCTACCACAATTTCTTATGGCTTGTCAGTTCAAGGTATACTTTTTTTATTTATTTATAATGTAAGGTTGTCCCCAAAGTTCGTGTTTTTCTTATATATTACTTGGCGAATACATAATAATGCGTAATACAATTACTTTATACATAATACAAAAACATTATACATAACGGTGAATAAAATATTGGTACAGTAGAACCTCCCTGTAAAGGACACCTAATTACAGAGCCAAAGTGTCCTTTAGGGAGAGGTGTCCTCTTACCGGAGAGTTGCTAAATTGTAAAAATGGTAATTTTGCAAATGAAAACTGTCCTTTGTGGAGGGGTGTCCACTAAAGAGAGGTTATACTGTATTTTAATTTTTTTGCAAGTGTTTACCTACTTTTGGGACAACCTTGTAATATAATTGAAACACATTTATAATTATAAGTTTACCTTTTATTTGCTTGGTTTATTTAATTTGTTTTCCTAAATGTAAAGAGAATTGCGATGCCAATAAAATATTTCGGGAAACCTCCCTCTGCGTGCAAGAAAATTCAACCTCCAACCTGCATGCTTTAAAAGAGAGTTCAAAATTGAGAGATCATGCAGTTATTTCAGAACACAGTAATCTCGGTTATGTTAATAACTTCAGCCAACTATACTTTTCAACTTGAGATTCAATGAAATTTCATGTTAATTGCTTTCATAAAGCTTGACGCTGATGAGCAGATCTCAGATTCTATGGAACCATTTTTTTATACGAATGCAGATTTCTCTCTCTCTTATCGGCTTGGGGCACACATACCGCTTTACTTGAATGTTATCTTTAATTTTGTAAGGTGAAAATATATTTTCTCTGGGTTTATCAGAGTCGAGTAGGTGTTCCAGGTGATCCAGAGAGCGCCATTAAAATGACAGAGAAGCTTGTAAACCGAGAAGTTTTTTTTTTTCTTCGCACTCTCTCACACCCGCGCTTATGGACTCCGCCTTTGATTAGAATGGAGAAAAGTAAAAGGGAAATTTCTTACTTTCTTATGAGATATGGTAAATTTGTGAACTCAGAGAAATCGATACTGAACCACTCGTGACAAGTGAAGAAATTCGACCGTAAAAGTCGAAAACTCCAGAGCAGATCGGGCGGAAAAAGAACTCTGAATACGGAGCAGATGAAATTTAAAATTTCAAAAAATCGTGAATTACACCTCAAAATTAGACAGAAAAGGTTCGTTCTAAGTAGAAGTTACCGATGGTTTTTTAAAGCTAGAAGGAAGAGGAAAAGAAGAGCCCAACGCTCCTGACCCCATTGACTTCGAGGTGCAGTCGCAAATACATTGGAGTATAGTCTTTCCTCAAGGTCCACAGAACCCCTGGTGCACAGCCCTGGTTAGGCAAATGATCATAATACCTCAATAAATCAAGATGATGTAGCAACGAATATTCAAAAGCTGAGCAAAACAACAATAGAACACTCTCGATATTTGTATCTTTGTGGAGTTCTGTCCAGATTTCTCTCAGGTGCATTTAACAGGCGCTGGATATGCTCGGGACCATTCTTTCACTGGCCGAAATGAAGGCCTACGTCCTTTTCGGCCTCTGATCGACTCGTATCTAACAATCGAGGAGATCCTCCTCAAATCTTTCTCTTACCGAAAGAGATCTGAGAAGATAATCAGCAATACGCTCTTCTCCGTCCAAGAGGGCAATGTGATTGAGGTCCTTCGACCTTAGAAGCAAGTGATATCAATAGCCTCAATATATATCATCATCGGGTTAATATCGTCATTGACAACAAGCGAGAAGCTTTCATGATACTCCCGTCGCGCATCGACACCAAGATTGGAGGAAAACTTCTTCAATATAACCAATTCTATATGATCGGCCAACGCTGGGAAATCGAGCGGCAGAAGCATATGCACCTCGTGTACCCTCCCAGCAGAGGAAGGTCATAACAAACACATGCTTCTGGCCGGTTCTTCTGCTCCATTGGCGCCTTTCCTCACCCCTGAACCCACGGCAATCAATATTATTGCCGAAAACCAAATTGAGGAAACAAACACCTCTTATAATCTTCAAGCTCCTGTTGTAAATCCTAGCCCCCTATCTAAATCCTCTCAACACAGGAAAGTCAGCAGACTTCAAAACCCAAAATGCGTCAGAAAATAGATGTCTCAATTCAGATGCTGGACAGTCATTTAAGCACTGGAAAGATAAATCCTCCGGACTAACTTTATCATGATTTGGTAACTGGAGTCTCTCTCCTGGCAATATTAAATACAGAACAGAAGGCCATCGACACCTTGACCCCATGCTCATGGCTCTTTTGGAGGATATTTTGCGTACACTCCACAAGAGGCTAACAAGAACTAGGATTTGCTGCCAAGCATCAACAATGAGCTTCCCCATTGAGACCCTCAAAATATGTGGCTTCTCCTCCGATATAGAAGTCTGTAGATCTGATGCTTCTTGTGGCAGCCTGACCTCGCCTTCGTGCAGTAGGCTAACATCATGTTCTTGGAAAGTGACTTAGATATTTGTCTTGGCTATAGATATATCATTGTGTCATCGACGTCCACCATAGTATACATGCTTGCTTTTGTCACCGCCCAGACGTCAATATTCTCTGGTGACATCACTATGGTCAGTAAAGATCACCGTCACGCCCGGAGTCACAAAAAGACAAAAATCAACTCCCATCTTGCCCATATTCAAGGCGAGCAGCTGAAGCCATTAGAGAAGATGCGTATGTCCTCGATGATATGAATATTTCTAAAGAGTCTGATGCAAGCGATATAACCTCCAGTTCATTTGAAGCATTTATAATGATTCTGATCCAGGCTGATATCATAGACCCCGCCTCCATCTTCCATCAAAGGTCGCCACACTTGAAAGTCGAGTCAACGCGAGTCGTCTTGGTAGAGTCCTATTGCCATCCAGGCTCATCGACTACGTCACCCTAGACTGCAGACATGCCATTTAAATTTATTGGAGCATCTGAAGTTACAGCAAGCAATATTTCATCATCTTCTGGTCATCCGTACACAAATGAAGCTACTGAGACACCTTGTAACACCAGAATAGATAGCATCGGTCCAGGAGAACCAATTATTAGAACTGATGCAAACGGTAATCGCCAAGTGGCCCCTCGGCGGGCGAGAGGTTAACTCTCTCCTTCTGCAATACATCATCTTCCCGATGCCCATCATCACTCCAGCATCTCCAAACTCCAAGCCCGACTTGTTGCGCTGTGTCTGAGGGCCTCAATACATTGCCTTGGTAGCCTTTCAACCCGACATTTGAGGGGGGCTTAGCTTTGCATGACTCAACGGAATTCAGGCCACACTGTGTATATGCGTGAACGCATACTCTTGTCTCGTAGAGTGAGATGTGGCTGATTCCCTCTCCAACTTGGACATCGATGAATAGTGGGCAGCCTAGACCGAAGTTTGTACGCTATTCTCCAACTTGGACGTGGTTTCTATTTCGATATCACAATCTTCTGAAGATTTGGGAAGACAACTCGAAGGTACTAACACTGGACCATTGAGTTATGTCGCCATCAGCGACCATCCGATCACCTGAGACTGCAGGTTCATCCAACCACCTTACCTCTTACGAGCTCGTAGCAGCCGCGCTGGGAACAGAAGCTGGTATTGAGAAATTCGCTGGCCCAGTATCACTTGCCTCTCGTCAAACGCTTAGTGCAGTTGCTAATACCACTGCGTTGGCAAATTTTTACCACCGGATAATACCAAAAAACTCGCGCGTGTTATTCTGAGCAAGCAACATCGGCGGGCTGTAATGCTGCGTTAAACGGCCACTTCGTTCAGACACTTAACCACCCGCCGCATGTTAGATCCCCCACGCCCGACAGCTTCTGCGGAGATGGCATGAGGTTCCCTTCATTATCAGCTGGCACTCTCTCTGTTGGTTTGCCTTTTCATTGGTGGGTTTAAATTTATAATTATTGGTTATTGAAAATTTTCCGAATCAGAATTGTCTTAAGAAATTAAATCGTCCATTAATTTCGTCATTGTTTGCTGTTTTAAATATTCTGGTGATTTGTCAATTATGGGAATTCTATTCTGTACATTTGATGATTTCAATTCATTGAAGAATTATAGGCATTACCAAATGGATGATCTGTGTAGTTTTCTTCAATAACGTATCGCCAGTTAGTTCTTTTATCTTTTTTTATTGCATTAGTGTATTTTTTTTGCCAACTTGAATGTATTGTAACAGATTGTTTTTTATGACGGTAATACAAGTTTATAATATAATGAAAATGATTTTCCATGTTTATTAATAGGGGATTTAATCTTAAAATATTTATATGCTGCTTCTCTCAATAAATTCGTGAGTGCGTTCAATCGCATCAATGTCTGCCTCATATTTCACTCTGTTTATATCAATTTCCAGTTTGTTTGTATCTTGTGATGGTATAATTTTAGAAATATTTTCCGAATTCGCATCTTTTTCAAAGAATTCCCACATGTAAATTTGATTATTGAAGAAATAACCATTCTTTAACTTGATATCAAATTCAACAGCAACAGGGTCGGAAATATTAGTTAGATCAGAGGTATGCCAGTTATTTATTAAATAAAGTGAGTGTATATTCGAGATTGTGAGATCGATTATACTTACTCCGCGGCAGGTGGGTGTTTAGTGGGTAATTAGAGTTTATAACATTGTCAAAACTTATAGTATGTCTTGAATTAAAATCGCCGCAAAAGATCACAGGTCGATTTTATACGTTTTGAGCAGATCTCCAATAAATATTTGAAGAACAATGTTAAAAGTATTCGAATGATTGTAGAAATTAGAAATAATTATTTTTGCTTTAACTGTAGAAATAGTAATTGTTGTACAAAAATAATTTGGAAATTTTTCTCTTTGCTAAACTTTATATTTTTATTTGATATTATAGTTGCCGTATATTTTTCCCCAGTTCTATTCGAAGATATAATTTGAGAGTCCATATCATAAATAACATTTTCATGCAAAACATATGGTTCTTGAACTAAAAGAATGTCAGGTGGGTCATCTCTTTTATCAGCCTGTATTCACCATAAAAAGCAGACTCGAGAATTAGGATTTGAAAAATATTTAAGATAGTGATCGTGCGAATGATCAGACTTCCCCCATGTTCTGCAAGATGTCGAACGAATGGGGCTTATTAACATATCTCTATTAATTATAATTACTGAATATTGTGAACTTTTATTCATATATCTTATTACGTACTTAAGGAATTGAAGGCTCTCGAATAGATATGCGACAATCAGGCACTCACAAAAACTGCTCCAGGCCTCGCTGCAAATTTGAACGCTGTTCTGTTCGAATGCCCACACTCGCCTCACCCGTTACTCACGAGATGGCTCTTCTGGCTAATCCTTCACGGTCGCAACACTCCTAGACTAAAATAATTATTATTTTAAAGATATCTCGCGAGCTAATTGTTGATAATATATATTCATAAAAAATATTATATAGAATTTATATGAACCAATATTTCAAGGGGAAAATCACCCCTCTTTATCGACGTTGTTTACGAAATAAACTAGATCACATGCTGCGGGTGTGGATTAAATATATGTTATACACATAACATGATCTTTAACAATTTATACTATTTATTTAGTAACTTTATATATCGGACCTTTCAATTCCGTTGAAACTATTTGAATATGGGTCATCTTGGTGACATCATGTCACCAGTGACACTTTCTAAAGAAATATATCATTTACTTTTGAATATCTATCCACTTTTCTATTTGAAAGCCTTTTTTAATTTGTTTTTGGTTATTTATTATCTTATATTTGAGAGATTGTTACAGTGTGTGACAGCTTTATGAACAGAATCATAGCAAATAAGTTATTCACTAATTTCACAAAAGGAAATTTGATGTAATTCAAAATATTGTTTTAGTTACTGATGGTCTAGTTGATGTAGGATCTCTTGTTTGTTTAAATTACCATATATATTTTATAAATCTAAAAATAGTTTATATTTTTTAAATTCACATACTTATTTAATCCACCATTATATAAAACGCCATCAAAATACAGAATTATTACAGTTTATATAAATGTGGATCGATAGTAGGTATGAGGTTTTATGTGTACGAGCTCTCACCGCTCACATGAGCATTCTAGATAGCAGAGCGCCATCTAGTGGAACAAAAATCAACTAATCGTTAATTTAGCTGGTTCCAAAGATATTTGGCCAACCCAATTTCTTGATTAATCAAGAAATTTCAACCACCTACGCGTTTCGGGCTGTTGGCCCTCGTCGGCGTGGTGTAGACTGTAACTTTACGACCAAATATTTGATCCTAGAGGCTTCCTGATAAATCAAGAAATGGGTATTTAAGGCCAAGTTAGAGTAAAAACGCTTTTCATGTTGAAAAAAAATATATATATATATTTTGTAAAAAGCAATTCATAAATAGATCTTCAATTAAAAAGACAAATATTTTGATCCAATATATATATTTTTAATTAATATATATGTCATAATATCTATTCTTCCAGGAATAATAAGCTAATTTAAAAGAAACCCACACAGAGACGGGCGGGTAAAGTCCGGTCACTTGAGACACTAGCGACATTCTAAGGGCGACCACTGGGGCCCGTTAGTTAACACCTCTGGACTTTTAAGACAGTTGGGGATTGTGTGTGACACGAACGGCTGCTCGGCTGTGCCGGTACTGTCTCTCTCAATGGTGAACCCTCCCAGCGGTTTCCCCAATTTAATCTAACAGTCTGCTTCTTTAGAGCTCTAATACTGTATTGGATCATTCTGCTTCTAGATGATACACTGAAGGGTGGAATATCAGAAATGGCGTTCAAGAAAACTAAGGACATACTATTTTAGGACACTAGAATTACATATAATATTTGCATCGAGCAATGTTCTTCCGAAAACAATAAGGACAAGGCCATGTTATAATACCTTGATAAAGGTTGGCGTTCAGCCAACTGAAATATTGGTAAAATAAATGATATTTTGATCCAACATATGCCTTTTTAATAAAAGATCTATTCATGGATTGCTCTATTAAAAAAAAATGTTTTTCACTTGGCAAACTGCCAATGAAACGTGCTAAAGGATTCAAAAATCTTGCCATTACAATTGTCATCCTAAAATAATTTTTAGGTGGCATTCTGCCTAATAGGCTGAAAGAAAAGCCATAGAGGACACGCCTAGGTCAGGATGACAAAAATCCATGCTAAGGAAATGACTGGAAAGTCAGGGAAATGTTTGTATGTTGAGAATAATTTCAGATAAGCTTGATTGTAAAAATAACACTTTACACTACATATAGAACAAGATATGAACAAAATAGGATATTATACAAGGCAATAACGCGCCATCTATATATAAATAATGAAAACATTAAAACGCGAATGTTGATTTTTTCAAAAAATAAATCAAACTTTACTGTCCTTACTGCGTTGAAAAATATCGGGAAGGCTTGGCTCATCAGTGGTGAACCCTCTCAGCGGTTTCGCCAATTTAATCCACCAGACCGCTTTTTTAGAGCTCTAATAGTGTATTGGATGATTCTGCTTATATATGCAACAGTGAAAGGTGTAATCTTAGAAATAGTATTTAAGAAAACTATGGATAAAGGCTTTTAGGACAGCAGAATTACATTTAAATATTTGCATCGAGCAATGCTCTTTTGCAAACAATAAGAACAAGCCTAGTTAGGCATAAATTAATACAAAGCAATAACGCGCCATCTATATATAAAAAAATATTTCTGGAAAAAGAAACATTCACGTCTTAATGTTTTCATTTGTTATAAAAATAGGAATTTGTTGAAGAATTGTGCTTACTCCGACGGAAGGACGAATCGCAAAGACTGTTCCGATGACCGTTGCAATTTATTGAACGAATTGTCACAGAAGACAAAAAACTCTTATAACCTAAAGAGAAAAGGAATAGGCATAGAGTAGCGTAAACCAGGAAAGCTTATAAGGCAGATTTCACGGTGAGCAAATCAAAAGTGAGATCTCCTTTTTCGATTCAAAATGGCGAATTCAGTGTGAATTTGTTCCGGAAGGCCAGACTGTTCATCAGTATTTCTACACATATGTTTTGGAAAGGCTATTTAATAAGAATGATAAATAAAACACGTTATCTCTGCCACTCCGGAGACTTTTGCTATACGACAATTATCGACTCCATACGGCCATTTCGGTGAGCTAGTTCTTAAAAAAAAAGTTTATTTAAATAAAAACATTAAGCCTCCAGGAAAAAGTTTCTTTTTATTATTATTTTTTAAATTTATATATCTTTCTAGCTTTCGGACAAGAAAGCCCTTCTACAGGAGAAAATATTTTACATTAAATCGACAATAGAATAAGAATTAAAATCAAATAAAATGTATTGGATATTTACAGTTATTTGAATGCAGAATCTCGATAAGCACGCGTAATGGAGGCCCGCGTTGATTCTGCATTCAAATAACTGTAAACACCCAAAGCATCTTATTTGATTTTAATTCTAATTCCATTGGTAATTTGAGGTAAAATATTTTATCCTTTAGAAGGGCTTTAATGCCTGAAAGCTAGAGAGATTTGCAAATAAAATATTTATAAAGAAATATTTTCCTGGAGGTCTAATATTTTTATTTTAATATTGATTCAAGGGATTAATTTATCGAATTGTGAAAAAAAAGGGTTTTATATTGATGTCACACCCCCTACTCCACTAATCTTCCTCCACGAATTCCTCTTGTTTGGAATATTGAAAATTGATTGAGATGGGTAAAATATTCTCTATACTTTGGATTAGATAAAGGGAAGCAATAAAACAGACAAAATGTACTGCAGTTAATGGTACTTACTTTGAAGAGAGATTATATGGGCATTTGAATGATGCAATTTGCTTAAATAAAATTTCACTATAGATCCTGATATTGGATCATTGTGAGAACTCTTTTTAAAGATACCTTGACTTTCCTTGAAGAAATTATATCATGTGAAAATGACAATAACACGTGAAAAGGAATTAATCAAAAGTTCACTGGGGATTAGGCCTTAAATAGACGGAAGCCTGATCGCGGTGGATTGGTCAATTCTTTGTAAGGGGCGTAACATAAGACTTAAAAAGAAATTTAGAAATTAGTTCATCCCCCTGACCACTCCGACCACCCAGAAGTCTGAAATTTTGTACACTTGCATTGTTCATTTGATTGAGTGAGTGTTAAAAGTTCCATACTTCTATGTGATCTGGAAGTATATTAAAATTAATTTATAAAATTGGAAAGACAATTTTGAAAATTTCCCATGTGAAAAGGAATTAACATTGTGGCGACAAAGGTTGATTTGTGTGATACTGGCTATCACCACTTATAGGAAAAATTTATGTGTTTATAGACCAGAAGTAATTCCATGACCTCTACCAAGACTGTCCATTCATAGTGCTGACAAAATCGTAGATGGTGTATTCATATGTAGAGTACGGCGGCACTGGGAAGTTAATAAACATCCCTGGTATACGGCATCAAGCAAAACTGGCGAGAGGATACTGGAACAGTTACTGACCAGTCTATTGTTAATTATATATTGTAGCAAAGTATTTATTATTTGATTAAAGAGTATCAATTTTGATATTTATGTTTTGTTACTCTGTAAACTTCCCTCATTACCTATCTTGTATTTTATCAAATATAGTTTGTTCTTGCCTCAAATAAATTTATGTGTCATCCTGAAGTTTGTATTTCTTAGTTTTCCACGTGGGATTTTAGTAGAGATGCTGGGTAAATTAGGAAAGACAAACTGAAGATCGCCAAGAAGACCTTGAGGCAATGGGTGCTGTGATCTGCATTTTCAAAGACTGGCTCCAGGATTCCACCGCCGTGTCAAATCCAAGACTTCCCTCCAAGATGACGATGTATCTATAAACGATACGACGACAAAGCCGCTCTTCACGCTGCAAGAAAAAGGACGCAGAGGTACTAAGGACAAAGTTCTAAGACTCCGATGGAATCCGTGGCAGAAGCACGTCAGATCCATGTCAGTAACTACAATAATTGAAAGTATCAATTTTGATATTTATATTTTGTTACTCTGTGTAAATTTCCCTTATTACTAATCTTGTATTTTTATCAAATATAGTTTGTTATTGCCTTAAATAAATTGCTGTGTCATCCTTAAGTTTGTTTTTCCTAATTTTCCACGTGGCAATATACAGTAACAAAATATTTTGATTTGGAAGATAATCTGAGAAGCCATCATATGACAATTTCAAGTTTACATTAGGCAATGATGATGTGAACATTACAGGTATCCGTCCGCTAGTTAGGAAACTTTACTCGCCAGAACAACAAATAATACCGGAATATTTTCAGACCGACGCAACTATAAGAAGAAAAAAAACCTGAAGGTTCTTTCCCTTTTATAAAAAAAAAAACATAAAAAAATTGCCAAGGAAGATGGGGGAAATTTCGGAGTCCTGAGAGGGTGGAGAAGATGGGAGGGACATGGCCTTGTGACATCCAGCTATAAAAGCTGACGGTGGCTTCAGATTTCACACTAAGTCATGAAGGTGAGTGGGTTCTCTCCTTGGCTTCCTATCCACTGCGTCCCCTAACTGCGGTTAAACCCAGATCAATAACTTTGGTCTTCTCTTCAATTCCTGAATTTATTCTATTTTGGGCTTAACGTATTACCCATTTTACTTCTTCAATCGAATTTAATAGGTTTTGGTAAATGTGTGTGTGTTTATTTTTGAAAATAATATGAAATGATGGATTTTCTTACTGAAATAGTAATATTTTAAAAATATATTGAGATATATTTCTGTCGCATATAGCACCTGCATGTACTATTGTAATGCATAGAGAATAAACATTTTAATACAATATAATACACTACGGCTTGTGATTGTAAAACGACACTTGAAGTTACACCGCATGGGTTTCTTTTTAAACGAAAAATCAATTTTTATTTCAAGGTAAAATATAGACTATTTCTAACCTTTTTGGATGATGTATGAAAGGATGAATTATGAAAAGTAATGATGAACGGAAAAATAATTTTAATCTCTGTCTAACTTCCCGCAATAGGTGTTCTCGGACAGTGGTTTTTATGAAGATATGCGCTCAAACATTATGAGTATTTTTTTTCAAACCCGAAAATGACATTTTCATGTCCCCAATTTCATAGAACCATTAATCACCGATTCTGAACATTTTAATAACCTAACACACACGGTATATAAATAATAAGACATTTTATTTTAAATAATTTCATTCAATTACAAGTCCAGAGTTTATAGCTCTGCCGTCTATATGTATTATTGATAGGATTACACTTGATATATCGAACATTTCCAATATTAAAATATTTTATGATTTCTCTCTCTTATATCGTCGAGAATTAATATTCATTAGATGGCATTTTCCATTTTCGTTAGAATTTAAATAATATTTTCGAACAAACATTTTTGAAAGTCTTTTTTATGTCTGAAATGGGGGGAAAACCCCCTCTTTATAACAATATTATTTACCCCGAAAACCTCTCTAGAACTAAGCCCTTCACAACGAAGAACACTTCAGAACTAAACTCTTCACAACGAAGTACACTTTAGAACTAATCTCTTCACAATGAAATTCTCTCTAGAACAAAGTTCTTCAAAACAAAAACCTCTCTAGAACAAAGTTCTTCACAACAAAAACTTCTCTATAACTAAGCTCTTCACAACGAAGACCTCTTTAGAACTAGCCTCTTCACAACGAAAATATCTCTAGATTAAAGTTCTTTAAAACAAAAACCTCTCTAGAACTAAGCTCTTCACAACGAAGAACCCTTTAGAACAATTTTTTTCTTGATTATTTATAAATACATAGTGTGATCAATAATTTCCAGGAATGCTAAATATTTAAAGAAATACAAAAGTATAACAAAGTTTCATTTAAAATTTCTCAATATAATCATGTCACTATCTATACTCTTGTTCTATCTTTTTTTTCTTCCAGATATCAAAACACATCTGAAAATCCTCTTCTTTCAGGCTTTTCAAAATATTATTCGTATTCTCCTTCATTTCATGTATTAAGTCAAATCGACGTCCTTTTAAGACTTTTTTAATTTTAGGGTAAAGGAAAAAGCCGTTGGGAGCAATGTCAGAAGAATAGGGTGGCTGGGGTAGTAAAGCAATTCCGTGTTTAGCCAAATAGAGTTGTACAGTGACGGCCGTATGTAGCCGTGCGTTGTCATGATGCAAAAGCCAATTTTTCTGATGCCATTTTTCGGGTCGTTTCTGACGCACAGCCTCCCTTAAACGTCGAAATACATCAAGATAGTAATGTTGATTAATGGTCTGACCCTCGGGCACGAATTCATAGTGTACCAATCCCTTTACATCAATGAAAGTGATAAGAAAACACTTAAGCTTAGATTTGATCATCCTTGCTTTCTTGAATATTAGTTCTCCAGGCTCTAGTCACTGGCTTGATTGCCTCTCAGTCTCGGGAACATATCCGTGCACCAAATATTCATCTCCCGTGATAACATTTTTGAGCCAATGGGGATCAGAATTAAACATTTCGACCATATTTTTGCACGTTTCTTTGCGATGCTCTTTCTGCTCATTCGCTAAGAGATGTAGGACAAATTTAGCCGGGGATCATTTAAGATGCATATCATTCTTTATGATGGTTTGGCATGTTCCAAAAGATATATCCAAGTCTTCTGATAGCTCTCTGATAGTTAATTTTGGGTTTTCTTTGATCGAAACTTTATTTTGAGTGCATTTTCGGGGTTTCTTATCGATAAAGGTCTGCCAGTGTGTAGATCATCCTTGACGCTTGTTCAACCAGCTTTGAATCGTGAAAACCACTCAAATGTTCTCGATTGTGATAGGGCATCTTCTTTAAAACCTGCTTCAACATTTGAAATTATTCGGAAGCTGTTTTCCCTAATTTAAAGAAAAACTCTATGCAGACTCCCTGTTTTTAAATACAGTCCATACTGAAGTTAGAAAATGTTCTGATATACTCGAGCTTATAAATTCGAAAAAACGTGAGCGCGTGCGTCTGTGTTATCAATTTATTTTACTACGTGTTGATAAATGTTTTATCTACACTGCGTGACATTGAAAATGGAACACCAAGAAATAGTGGCCAGAAAATTATGCAAATTTCAGGGTAGACGCGACTAACCGAGTTATGCAAATGATGTAAAATGCGCAGCTCTCGTGCGCACATGGAGTAAGATATAAGGGAAGGAACTTGCAGAAAGGACAGTATTCGTGTCGTTATTTCTTCAAGGAAAATATTGTAGAAATTTTGTTCTTGTGTCAAAAGACACGTGTAATAACAGAGAATGCCAGGTCATCGTAAACGGAGGCAGTTCAAGCAGACAGACGCTTTTACGAGGGCATGGTGATCGGACTGAAAAGGGAAGGTTGGTCCATACGTCAAATCGCAGCTGATACACACCTTGGTGCGTCCACGGTGCACCGACTGTGGAGAAGATGGTTGGAACAAGGAAATGTGGCAATTTATAGGAATGTCGGTGCAACCAGAGTGACGTCAGCACGTGTGGATCGGCGTATCCTTCGACAAGCAGTGGCGGCCCCACAAGCCACTTGTACCGCCATCCTGCAACATGTGCAAGACACCCTAGATCATTCCATCTCGACCAGAACCATTTCCCGTCGATTGGTTGCTAATGGCTTGCACTCATGCCGTCCGCTAAGAAGACTGCCATTGACCCCACCGAATAGGCGCCAACGTTTGGAATGGTGCCGGGCTAGATCGACGTGGATGACGGAATGGCACAGGGTCGTGTTCTCAGATGAGTCGCGTTTCTGCTTGTCCAGTGATAGTCGCCGTGTACGCGTGTGGCGTCGACGTGGAGAAAGGTCCAATCCGGCAGCAATCGTGTAACGCCCCACCGTGCGACAACGTGGAATCATGGTTTGGGGCGCAATCGCGTATGATTCCAGGTCACCTTTACTTCGTATTCAGGGCACTATGACGGCCCAACGATACGTTGATGATGTGCTGCGACCGGTGACACTCCCCTACCTTCAGGGGGTACCCAATGCCCTTTATCAGCAGGATAATGCCCGACCGCACACTGCTCGCATTAGCCAACAAGCTCTGCAAGATGTACAGATGCTTCCCTGGCCACCGTACTCTCCTGATCTCTCACCAATCGAGCACGTCTGGGACATCATTAGACGCCGTTTGCATGCCTTGCCACAGCCGCGTTCAGAAGACGAACTGTGGCAAATGGTTGAGAGGGAATGGAGAGCCATCCCTCAGGACGCCATCCGTACTCTGATTGACTCTCTACCTAGACGTGTTGCTGCGTGCATCGCCGTCCGCGGTGGTCCTACTTGCTACTAAGCCGACGCCGTTCTCGCTCTGTATTATGACTATCATTTTGAAATAAAGATCACTTATTGTTCGTCCCTATCTCTCTCTGTCTGCCGAGTTTCATCACTTTCTGGCCACTATTTCTTGGTGTTCCATTTTCAATGTCACGCAGTGTATAAGGTCTTTTTAAAATCATTTCATTATTTTGAATATTTTACGTGATCCTGTCTCATTCCTGAAAATGATTGATCACACGTTGTATTAATGAGCGTTCAATTCACCACACATTATGAAAGCCTCGTTCATCTAATAACGTTATAGAGATTCCACTTTATTTTTATGTTAATTTCGAATACTTCCTTATACGATAGTGAAGGGTTCTCACCCACCTGCAATGTCCCAGGTCCTCGCTGCTCTGCTCTGCCTCGCCGCCGTCACCCAGGCCGTGCCCTTGATGCACGAGAATGGAGCCAGCCTCCAGTACCGCAGCCAGGACAACTTGGGCAACTACGCCTTCGGCTACGAAGAGGGACATCCCACTGGAGGTTCCTTCCGTAAAGAGTCGGGCTCTGCGGGCGTCAAGGTGGGCTCCTACGGCCTCAAGGATGCTGACGGCCGCTACCGTATCGTCAACTACGTGGCTGATTCCCTCGGCTTCCGTGCCGATATCCAGACCAACGAGCCCGGTGTGGAGCCCAAGAACCCGGCTGACGTATCCATCAACAAGGCCTCTGCTGTTTTGTTGAATGCTGCTCCCCTTCCCGTGGCTCCTGCCGCTGCAGTGACTGTCAAAAAGACCCCTGCTGTGTTGTTGCATGCTGCTCCCCTTCCCGTGGCTCCCGCCGCTGCAGTGACCGTCAACAAGGCCCCTGCTGTGTTGTTGCATGTTGCTCCCCTTCCCGTGACTTCCGCCGCTGCAGTGACCGTCAACAAAGCTCCTGCTGCGATTGTGTCTGCTGTGGTCCCTGTTGTTCCCCTTGCCCACCCTCTTCCTGTAGTGTCCGCTATCCCAGTCGCCCCTGCCGTCAACTACCAACACCCTCTGTCCAAGGGCTACTTCTACAGCCCCTACACCCGCTACCATCTCTTCTAAACCTCCTTGTTTAGCACTATCTCTTTCCCCACATATTAAAAAAAATATGTATTTAGAAGTTATATTGATATGTGCATTGATTCATTGATCAAATTTTGTCATTTAGATTTCAATAAAGTATTTTTAACAGAACTGGGCTATCATATATTTTAATTGCACTACTCCCTTTAATGAAATAAAATGAGAGAAAATAACTTATAATGATTCGAGAAAAAAAGAAATTGAGACTATAGACTAGGGGTCAGTAAGCTGCGGCTCGCGAGCCACAAGCGGCTCTTTGGATGTGAAGCTACTTGTATTACTCGCAAAAATAAAGTTTTTATTTATGCGAGTACTATTTATTGTTAGCAAGAAAAAAATGTGTGGCTCTTTAAAAACTTTGATATTTTGAAAAGTGTCATTTTTGACACTTCCGACTCACAAGGTTGCCGACCCCTGCTCTAAAAAATATTTATAATTAAACAGTTAATTACAGAAAAAAAACGAATTTCTGATTAAATCATGATAGGTAATGTCGATAGAAGTTTCTTCAAGAAAGCTAGAGCACCCCTAATTGTTGAAGCATCCCAACGAGAGAATATAATTATTCAAAACGAATTCAGACTCGAGTATCTAAATATACCGAAAGATTACACCCCGGGGAACAACGTAGATTGCTAGTTGATCGCCAAAAGGAAAGGGAACTCTCAGCCAAACTAAGAGATAACAAACCGATTGTTAGGGGTTTTAGTTATCAAGCCTTATCTGCAAAGCCTAATATTATCAAGAAATCTCTGTTGCCAGCAATCTAAAATGTCCACCATTAGTTGTAATGCTCAATATTGCAAATGAAAATCAAAATTCTTAAAAATTCTTCAATGCCTAACTATCAACTCTCCAAACTTATTAAGTAAACATATCAAGCCTCCAGGGAAAAGTATCTTTTTAAAAAACTTTAACCTCTAGCTTTCAGGCACGAACGCCCTTCTAAATAAGAAAACATGGTACAAAATCGTATTGGGCTTTCTTCTGAAGAAAGGCGTTCGAGCCCGAAAGCTAGAGGTTAAAGTTTTATTTAAAGATAGTTTTCCCTGGAGGATTTTCACTCAATATTGATACAAGGTATTATTTATTGAATTTTTGAATTATACAATCTCTTATATTGAAAAGAAGGAGATGTTCCTAGAATTCACACAGGAAACGGGGGACTGACTGAAATAGCGTCGGGGGATTCTATTACTTGAGGGGTCTATCTTCTTCGCGGGGTGTTTAGATTTGTCATTTATTTGGAATTGACTTTCTCTCTTCTTTTGTCGAGATTTAAAAAAATTTTATTGACCTCATACACAAGTCAATGTGTGTGTGTGTGTGTGTGTGTGTGTGTGACAATTTGACAATTAAAAATTATTTATTGTCTTCTAGACAAGGTTACACAATTTCAAAACAAAGAGAGAAGAAATATATTACATAAAGATGAGAGAAGATATATATGTGACAATATCGTTGCGGAATTTCTTGTTGTTCGATTTGAATGGTGAGGATTGGTTGAAACGCAGTCGTTGAGTGGCAAGTGAAGCACACAGTTAGGAATAATCAGGACACATGATGAGGTTTGAAAATAAAAGGCAACTGGGTTGGAGGAAAGAAAGCTTGAGAAGAGCGGAGCGATTTGGATTGTTAATTATCTGATCACATGGCGGTGATTGAACTTAGCTGTGGGATGAGCAGAGGGAGAGAGGCCTCGAGAGTAGATGTCACCTTGTTGGAAGCGGAATCACAACTAGGTCCGAACTCGGCGAGAACGAGTGAACAAATGACCATTCTTGCTTTTCGATTTAACACCAAGACTCAGTTTCTTTTTGATTGGTCGAGAGATGTCACATGATCTTTTCCTATTGGTCGACCTATTTAGGTACTGTCTTCTGATTGGCCCGGCGGTTTTCTTTGGTGTTGCTTTTGCCGGCCTGATAGGAAGTATCGAGTGTTAGTTCGACTCTATTTACTTCCGTGGTTGTCAAATACGTCCGGTCTTGTTCCGGAAATTGGGCGTCTCTCAAACTTTTATAACTTCTGGTCACCAGATACGACCTGTCTTGTCCGGAAGTATTGACTGTACAAGTTATTTATACTGGTGCCCGCTTTTAGCCTGCTTCCTATGTCTTGTTGCCACTTCCTTTCCTCCAGTTACCTCATTCTTTATTAAATCTTTGAAAATCATACATTGTACATGCATAGTGGGTCGGGGGTGCATATAATTATATACAAATTATGACAGATGCGCCCCCTACATGTGAAGAATTCAAGAAGGGGTTAGCCTGAGAGAATTCTGTAAAGGAAAAAATAATTTTGTGGGAAAATTAGTTGTGGGTATTGAGAGGCTATATACAAGCATTGCTGGTGATATAAAAGAAAAATAGAATGGTGTTGATGATATAGGTTGAGTATAATTAATAGAAATCGAAAAATTTTTTAATTGTAAGAAATCAAAATGAATGCTATGGTACATAGTGGATTAAAAAGAAAGGAGAATGCGCCTAACTAATTTCTACTCGAAATTGGAGATAATAACGAGGGAGTTCTATTAGGGCTTTTGAGAAATCAAAAATAAAAATGAAAAGTTGGAAGAAATCAAAGTAAATGCTTGGTTGCATGTTGGAAAAAAAAATGCTTCGTTGCATGGTGAAAAAAAAAAAGAAAAATGCCTAACTAATTTTTGCTCGAATTTTGAGAAAAGAAATCGAGGAAATTTCATAAGGTCTTTTGAGAAATCAAAAATAAAAATAAAAATAAAAAGTTGGAAGAAATCAAAGTGAATGCTTGGTGCATGGTGAGAAAAAAAAAGGAAAAATGCCTAACCATATTCTAGCTCGAAATTGGGAATGGAAACCGAGGGAATTTTATTAGGGCTTTTGAGAAATCAAAATAAAAATAAAAATAAAATTTCATAAGGTATTTTGAAATCAAATAAAAATAAAAAGTGGTTGAGCGAAATCAAAGTTGAGTGCTTGGAAAAAAAAAGAAAAATGAAAAATAAAAAGGTTTCAACAACAAAGGATGATTTAATGTTTTTAGTTTAACCGAAAATCAATGAGTTTTCGCTGATAATTGAGTTATGGCAATATAAGCTAAGTGGTAAATAGAATGATAATTGATAAATAAAAATGATAATATAAACTAATTGGAAAAAAATGATAATTAATGATAAAAAGTGATAATAAGTTGAATAAATTGATAAATTGATTAAATATTTACATTTTTAATTGAGAGAAAATAATGAAAATGATTAATATGAAAAATAAGGTGTATTGGTTTGAACCCTTTTGTATCTACATGCCCTATAAATTTTTTGTCTCATCTGTAGCGACACTTAGGTGAAAACGTGATTCTACCCCTCAAGTGCGTTTATGCTATGTGTACAGGAGACATGGAAATCTATATAACCTTTATGTGTAATTTTTTGTCTTTGTGTGTGTTGTGAAAAAATGTTAGAAGTCTGTTGTGTAAGAAATGTGTGAGCGAGTTCTATGTGTTGTCTTGTGGATGTGGAATTGGATGGTAAAAATCGATATGTAGACTCGAACTGGAATCCAAAATTGGTGGCATAGAGAGGTTCCCAGTTGACCTCAATAGGGGACCTTCTCATTGTAATTAGAGATACGGAAGTGGGGTGTGTCGGGCAAAAGAGAGGGAATGAAATTGGAGATCGGACGAGGCGCTCCGCTTTGTTTGCATAGGCCGAATTTATCGCCGCGGATTACACTTCCTGTCGCGGTGTCTCAAAATTCTCTCTTCCTTCCGCTTATTTAATTTTTGGTGCGGCTCAGATCTTGTTTTTGGAGTGTGACTTCTCCGACACTGGTTGGTCATCTTTCAGTTACTTCTATCTCTTCGGAGTTTATTTAGATTTTCTGCAAAGATGGTTCCTAAAATTATGAGAAGTTTTATAAATGTTTGTCCACAATGAAAAACTGCTTGTCCAAAATTAAAAACTGCCTCTTGTAGTTCGAAAATTTTATGAGCGGACATGGTATAGATAAATAAATAATTAAGGAATAAAATTGGGATACATTTGTATGGTAGAACTAACAAACAAAGGATGAAAATCAGATGAAAAATAGGGTATTGCCCCATGTTCGTCCAGATTTTTGTAAATGGGGACTCTGAAATATTTGCCTGAACCTTATTAATTGTAGAATTTAAATGATTGGTAGGTTCGCAGTTCTCTTGTTTGATCGTTAATGGTTTTATTAGCGATATGTCGGTGGTAATTGATTTAGGTTGAGCTGTGTGATCGTTCTGACGTGGGTGGTGTAATTTTGGCATTGTTTGTGTTGGGTGTACGCTGTGCTTTATGTACGAATTCTGTTTTGCTTTGGGGCCTGTGTCGGTATTTTTACGTGAAGGTTGGTTGTATTCATCGATTCTTCTAGCGAATCGGCAGGTGGGGCAGGTTTTTACCTGTTTTGCGATGTCTTGTGTCATGTTCTGCCAATAATATTGTGACGAGATGAGTCTCGTCATCTTGGAGATGTTTGGGTGGTGGTGTTGTGTGTGTACGGACTTAAGAAGTCTGGTTGTAAGTGAACTTGGGACTATAGTTTTAAGTACTCCTTTTCGGGAGACGGTGCGCAGTTTATTGTGATCCATAGTCACGCGAGATTTTCCCGGTGGAGAAGACTGTTGGCTCTTTATGAGTGGCGCATCTAGAAAGCCACAAAATGGGATACGAGTTACAACGCCCGTTTCGTATTGTTGTACTCCATTTATGCTACGGACCTCATATTCGTATCTTGACAGTCTTAACCTCCATCGAAACAATCTGCCTGACGGGGCTTTGATCTCTTTCAACCACTGCAATGCAGGATGGTCAGAAAGTATTGTAAACTTTCTGCCCATTAGACAGGCGCGGAAGTTATCCACACTTTCCACAATGGCTAGACATTGTAGTTCCAAGTCTGAATAATTTCGCTCGTGACCACGCAGAGAGCGGCTGAAATGTTGAACTGGGTATGTCTTCCCATCAGGGTAGACTTGTTTAAGAATACCTGCAATGCCGAATGTTGAGGTGTTACAGTGTACCTGGCATGGCAGATCTTCTTGGTAAAGGTATAATGTGGGGTGTGTGGTAAGGCTTTCTTTCAGGTTAGTGAACGCTTTCTGGCATTCGTCACTCCAGACCCACATGACATCCTTTTTTAGAAGGTTGACAAGTGGCGTCCGCAAGCGGGCGTGGTCCGGAATGAACTCTTTATAGGCGTTCACAGCTTTTAGGAAAGATCGCAATGTTTTTCGATTGTGTGGTTGTTTGGTGGCGTGAATTTTTTCTATGTTTTGTGTAGACGGGATGATTGTATTATTCTTAACGGTTGTGCATGCGCTTGTTTGTTGTTGTTGTCTTTTGGCGTGCGTGTTGCGTTTGTTGTGCGGGTTGTGCGTGTTTGTTGCGTGGTGACGTATGGGTGCGTGTATGTTGTGAGGTACATTTGCATGGTAAGTGGGTGAGCTGTGTCGGTGTACGGACGCTTTTTTGGGCATTATTGGAATTGTAGGTTGAAGTCGTGGTGGCTTTATATGTTGTGGGCATATAGTACTGGTAATTGGGTTGAGTGAAAAGTTGCGTGGTGTGAGATTAGAATGGTGGCATGTAAATATTTGGGGTTTTGGCAATGAATGCAGGCAAGGGTTTCCATGTGTGAAAGCTTTGTGTGCTGTACGAGCCCTTTGGGACAGGTTTTGGTCTAGCCCGTGCTTGCATTCATTTGGTACATGTTTAGATACATGGTTAAAGGGGTAGGTAGGGTTAGATAAGAGTTCAAAGTCAATTCTTGACGCCATAGGGGGGGTGCCTACCTTAGTTTCGAAAGGGCTGCTCGGCTGGGACGTCTTGGCTTGAGTTGGTTGGCTTGGGGCTCGGGACTGCTCGATGTCGGCATTCGCTGTGCCAGTGCCTCGCGCCGCAGAACTTGCAGTTGGACGGCGGAAGAGGTGCATTCCATGCACCTGGGCGTCGGGGTGTGCTGTGATACGGACCCGACATTGTGGGTGGTTGATCTTCTCTGAGTCGTGTTGTCGGTACACTGGGCCCGTGGATCCGCTGTACCAGTCGGAACCATTCTCCTAGGTTCTCGGGAGGTACTACGCGGACTAGGCGCTGGTCGTTGAATGGCAGTCCTTCTGTCAGCGTCTCGAGGATCACCTCCTGTGGAAGTCCTAGTTGCAATCCCATGGCGGTTTTCTCCCGGTAGTAGGTCTCTAGGTTGGCTTGCCCAGTAAGCTTCATGGCGAAATATTTCGCAAAGGACGCTTCGCTTGACTCAGGATAGAGATCTAGGAGGATTTGCCTCACCTGGAAGTAGCTCCGGTCGGCCATCCGAAGTTTCCTGAAGAGCTCCAGGGGTTGTCGCGCCAGATAGTTTGGCAGGCGGAGTAATTTTTCTTGTTCTCCCATGGATGCGTCTTCCATTTTTCGGTCGAATGCTTGGAAAAACTGTGTCGCGTTGTATGTGCTATCGAAAGGCGAGATTGTCGACTCCGCTCCATCAGAAATTTTTACTCGGGTCAGGAGCGCCGATAGCTGGTTGACGGCGTCCGCTAGGGGCGCAGTTGTCTCTCGGCCGGTCACTTCCTGTCTTTCTCCTGCCTGTTCGCTCTCTCTTACTTCTTGCCTTCTTTCCGTTGTTTCCGTCGGGCAGTCCGACTTTACGCCTATGGGACCCTGATTAAATTCCATCTCTTTATCCTGTCGACTTAGCCGTTCTGTGACAATATCGTTGCGGAATTTCTTGTTGTTCGATTTGAATGGTGAGGATTGGTTGAAACGCAGTCGTTGAGTGGCAAGTGAAGCACACAGTTAGGAATAATCAGGACACATGATGAGGTTTGAAAATAAAAGGCAACTGGGTTGGAGGAAAGAAAGCTTGAGAAGAGCGGAGCGATTTGGATTGTTAATTATCTGATCACATGGCGGTGATTGAACTTAGCTGTGGGATGAGCAGAGGGAGAGAGGCCTCGAGAGTAGATGTCACCTTGTTGGAAGCGGAATCACAACTAGGTCCGAACTCGGCGAGAACGAGTGAACAACTGACCATTCTTGCTTTTCGATTTAACACCAAGACTCAGTTTCTTTTTGATTGGTCGAGAGATGTCACATGATCTTTTCCTATTGGTCGACCTATTTAGGTACTGTCTTCTGATTGGCCCGGCGGTTTTCTTTGGTGTTGCTTTTGCCGGCCTGATAGGAAGTATCGAGTGTTAGTTCGACTCTATTTACTTCCGTGGTTGTCAAATACGTTCGGTCTTGTTCCGGAAATTGGGCGTCTCTCAAACTTTTATAACTTCTGGTCACCAGATACGACCTGTCTTGTCCGGAAGTATTGACTGTACAAGTTATTTATACTGGTGCCCGCTTTTAGCCTGCTTCCTATGTCTTGTTGCCACTTCCTTTCCTCCAGTTACCTCATTCTTTATTAAATCTTTGAAAATCATACATTGTACATGCATAGTGGGTCGGGGGTGCATATAATTATATACAAATTATGACATATACGTATATTTTACAAGATGGGGGATGAAGGAAGGAGACCTCGTCGCTGGAGGGTCCTGGACCAGGCGATGAGCGGGTCCTCCACCGCTTCTCCGAGCCCAACCTGGACAAAGTAGCGATAGATTCGCAACTGTGCCGACGCCAGGATGGAAAGGGCGTCGTCCTCAAGGCCGGACCCGCCGAAAATCCAAGCCTGCAGGTCAGGGGGCTGCCCTATGATGTTGAAGGCCTCTCTGATGAGAGGCCTGATGGAACGGCAGCACCAGTAACGGTGGCCGAGGGAGCGGTCGATGGACCCGCAGGCAGGACAGGAGGGGCCGACCGAGGCAGGATGGGCCGGATGGGGCAGGGCGTGGATGGGTCAACTTGAGGGCCGCGTCGGCCTCGTGGCCCGAGTAGGCGCAGCGCCGCAGCGAGGCCCAGTCGATCCTGGATGGTGGTGGACCGATGGCGCCGTGACGTCACCACGATTTACATGCATGTCGCCTGCCGGCGAATTTGCATTCTTTTGATTTTCAGAATAATTTTCTTTTAAATTCTTCATACTTTGGTTTTTCGGCGAAAACTCCTCGCCTGGTTGTGATCCAGTGCTGGGCCTTTCAGGCACTTGTTCAGCGGATCGAGGGCTTTCTTTTAATACCGAATTCGGCAGGGTCAGCGCCAATGACACACATTCCAGAGGCGAAAACGGCGGAGCTCGCGAAAACGCGGCCGCACGCTCGAGTGTGTGTGTGTGTGTGGTAGTAGTATATAATAATTATAAAAAGAGGGATAAAATAAAAGAGTAAAATATATACAGTTATGTACAGTCGAGGAGATTCCCCCAACGACGGAGAGTCCTCCTCCAGACAGTAAGGGGGTTTTCACGTTCTCCCATCATCTCAAGGCTCAGAAAGAACCTGTGTATGGATGACTTGGCAGACGCGAGGATGGCGAGGGCGTTGTCATCCACCCCTTGACCGAAGAGCCATCCCTGCAGGTCGGGTGGTTGCTGTATGATGTTGAAGGCCTCCCGTATGAGGGGCCTGATGGAGATGCAGGACCAGTAGCGGTGGGCCAACGTCAGGTCGCTAGAGCCACAGGCGATACAGGTCTCTCGAGCAGAGGCCGGATGTGCAGGATGGGGAAGAGCGTGCAGGGCCAGCTGTACTGCGATGTCGGCATTGTGCCCTGAAAAGGCGCAACGTCGAAGCGATGGCCAGCCGACGGTGAGAGGAATGTTGACAAAGTCTTGCCAACGGTACAGAAGCTGGGCGATGGGCAGGGTTGCCGGGCGTGGTCGCTCAAGTGTACGGCGGATGGTGCGGGTAGTTACGCGCATAAGCGGAGTCACCGTCCCGCGCAGCACCACAGCTTCGCCTAGGTTGTCCGCCCGGTGGGACCCTAGGAGGTTTTCTTCAATCAGCCTATTGCAGAAGTTGGCCAACGCTGTGGCGTCTTCAAGAGCGCAACGGGTCGGATGAGTGAGCGGTGACACAGGGCCATGGAAGTCCCCGATACGTGCTCCTATTACCGTGCAGCGGCTAGGAAGTCAGGTGGCCAGGGGAACCTGCATCCTTCGATTATGGCGAGGTCCCTCAGCTGTTGTGTTGGAACTATCCGGTGGTCCAGTGCTAGGGAGTCTGAAACTGCTTCCCATATCTTCAACGTCTACGACGTCGAGGTGGAAGCCATTTCCGGATGGAAGGGGAGTTAACCAGGCCCCACTATCAGTGAGCCAAGAGTAGGCGTTGAGACTTCCACGAATCAAAGCTTGGACACCTTTCATACACGCCAGTCTCAGCTGTGTGCCGACGTCGAGGAGGCCGAAGCCACCCATGGAGACAGGACGTGCTAGGACACCTCCCGGCAGCCAGGCTGTGCGCCCAGGTCTCCAGACGAAACGCACCAGTCGAGCTTGGAGCTTAGAGATGGTGGAGTCGGTAGGCAGGTATCCGTGAAGATGGTGTACCACTGAGGAGAGCACCAGGGAGTTTGCAGCTCTTGCCCTCCCAACAAGAGAGAGGCTTCGGACGAAGGGGGACCATCTTGCAGCGGCCGTCTCCATCAGTTCGACCAGATGGTTCTCCTGGACTGATGTTCCATATCCTGTAGTCACTAGACAGCCCAGCACCTTCAATTGGGCTGTTGACCAGCAAATGTCCAGAGGGGAATCGACCCGATTTCTCCAAGCACCACACCACAGACCTTTGCACTTGCTGTAGTTTATTCGTACTCCTGATGCAAGACGGAATTCGTCGAAGATATTTTTGACGAGTTTAAATTGCTCATTATTCCGTATGAGTAACTTGATGTCGTCAGCATAGGCCAGGATGTTGCCTTGGCCGAGTACCCGCTCTAGACGACGTAGGAGTGGCCCTGTCGCAATGCTGAACAAGGTGGCACTGGCGGCGCAGCCCTCTTTGACTCCGTTCAGTAGGTAGAAATGTCGTGTGTAGTGCTTGTTTACTCTGACTGTAGCGTCTGCCCCGGCGTAGAGTACGAGGAGACAACCGATGAAGGCTGGCGGCAGCCGAAGAGACACCAGTAGAGAAATCAGGAAACCCCGGTCCAAGGTGTCGAAGCCAGACTCAAGGTCTGTGGAGATTACAGCTAGCGGTGTGTTATTCCTTGAGGCTGCGGCGACCTCGTCAGACACGCGAGCTATATTCAAAGAGGAGGACCGTCCCGGAACAGCGTAGGTCTGGCACTTCGGCACTAGGCGAGGAAGATGGGGTCGAAGTCGCCTGAGGAGAACGCTGCTGAGGACCCGATAGTCAGTCGTTGGAATGGAGATGGGTCTGTAGCCGTTGAGGCCCGGACCACCGTGCGACTTGGGTATGAGACAGATGGAGTTCCGTCGTGATGAAAAAGGTAATTCCCCACAAATCCGCGACGCCTCGAAGAGACGCTGGAGCGCACCAACGAAGAACTCATCGAAGGCCATCATCAGTACGCAGGGTATTTCATCCCATCCAAGAGCTCTTTCGAGCGGTAGGCGGCGGATGACTGCGGTAATCTCCTCCGAAGAAATCTCGTGCCTGTGTAGGGGATCACTGTTTTCTAGGATGATGGGGGTCGTTACCTCACGCAGGAAATCTGCGGCAATGTAAGGGTCGCAGGACGGGCGAGAGAAACGTTCCCGGAAGGTTGTGAAGATCTTGCTACACGCCGCTTGACCTTCCATAGGACGCCCATTCTCGTCGTAAATGTTGTTCAGCCCTGAGCGATTCACACGGAGCGCCCAGCTAAGGTCAGGTAGTGATGGATAGTCTGCGTCCATTGACGCGGCTTCGAGCCAGGCTTGGAGGAACCGGCTGGCACGGATTATGTAGTCATCTTCAGCGACGCGGGGGACATCAAGGCACTTAATCTGTGAGACTATATTTGCCTTGATGGAAGTCCAATTTCTCCATAGTTCTCTGTTGGACAGGTCGGTGATAGTACTAGATGCCTCGTTGAAGAGCGTCGCCACTCTGGCGACAACGATCCTTGAGCGAAGCATGGCAGCGATGCATGTCGGGGGTGGAGGGGTGGTTGGCCCAGCTGAAGAAACACAGCACGGTGGTCCGACAGTCTGTAGTTAGTTGTCCAGTAATGGGTGACGTGGTCAGAGAGCCTAGATGGTAGAAGGATTCGATCAAGACGACTTGTGTCGATCCGGCTTCCGAATGTGGCGACCCTAATTGGTAGGTGCGTAGCCTCGAAGATGTACGCAGCGTCCACTAGGTTGAATTGTTACAGGAGTTCTGTGAGGGCGTCTACTGAACCGGAATTTATGTCGCTTGTGGAATCTTCGGAGATATTTAGGTCACCGAGAACCCAGGCATCTTCTCTGATGGCTTGAGCCGCGATGGTCTGCAGCTGAAGGAGCCGCTCGCCTAGAGCATGGGAAAGGTGACAGTTGACGAATATCCTTTGGTGGCCCCGGACGTTGGCGCAGACCACGGTGATCTTCCCTGGCCATAGTATGCGCTGCCACAGGATGGTGACACCAGGAGCTGCGACACAGGCAAGCCCATATCCAATGGTGGACGTCGATGGCGCGATGGTTGCTTTATAACCAGAACAGAGATCTTGTTCATTGTCCAAGGCCGTGACGTTGGCCTCCTGCACGAATGCGATGTCGATGGCATGCTGCTGGAGGAAGCAGCAGAGTTCCATGCTTCAATGGCGAGCGGCGAGGCCGCGCACGTTGAGCGTCGCAATACGGAAGCTCATTGCTGCTGTTTAGCAGAGGTTCTGGCTCTTGACAGCTTCTTGTAGAAGGTACACGAAGTATTCCCCAACAGAGCCATGAGCCTAGAAGCCAAGATGTCGATGGCCTTCTTCTGCTCCGAGTTCGATGTTTCTAGGAGAGAGTCGAGCTTTCCGTTCATGGTAAATGCTGTGAGAAGGGTTTCCCTCTCCAGCCCCAGTGTTTGGAGATTATCAATAGCCTCCAATGCCTCGCGTTTCTCAATTAGAGAGTTCATTTGCTGTCGTGCCTTGAGTTTTGCCGGGTGTTCCTTGTTCTGTGGTGAAGCTTGAGGTGGGGGGTCGATCTTCAGGGTTTCAGGTTTTTTTGAGGTGCTTACCTCGGTGAGTACTTTGTCCGTGACGATTGTGGCAGGTGTTGCCTGGGCGGGAAGCACAGGTGCGTGGGCCTCTGGAATAGAAGCTGCTGCCGTCGTGTCATGAGCGGGCGGCATAGGAGCAGGGGCTGGTCCCCACGTGCGCATGCTCCCTAAACTTGTGGTCGACTGCTGCGGGGAAGGTGCTTGATGAGGCTCCGCTGCCGCCTTGGGGTTCTGTGGGCAGTTAACACGGCGGTGGCCCAATTTGTGGCATTTGTTGCACCGGATCCCGTGAGAAAGGAATGCCGGGATGGTCTCTCCTTCTACCTTGATGTCGATACGCGTGGGGAGTTGATGGATCTTTAGGCCATCATTCAGCATCATAAATGCTTCACGCCTGCTGTCCATGACTGTGTATTCCCCGATGGTGATGTAAATGGGGGCGATAGAAGTCACCTGCCCGTATAGTCGTAGTGCCGCGATCACGCCACTGTCTTGAACGCAGAAGGGCAGGTTGCTGATAATTATTTTTTCAGCTCTTTTCCGGTATGCGTAAGCTCTGAGGAGGGTGTCCTCGATTGTCAGGCCCTCTTCGATCAGGCGTTCTGCGAAGGCGGTTGTTGACAGGCCAACTAGGACGTGACCATTCATCTTGGCCAGCTGTATGATGGCCCTATGATCTTCAAACAGCTTTACCAGCGCTTTAAAGTACTGCTGTTTGGTGAAGTCCGGACAAAATTCCACGAAGACACAGTTGTCGAGAGAACTCGATTGTTGCATAGACCTGTCATCGGCGACCCGTTGTCTCGTCGCCTGGATGTTCTGAGGTTGGGTCCTCATGGTTGACGAGGACTGACCTCCAGAGTTTCGCGAAGTTCTGTTAAAGGAGCGGAACTCAGTTCTGGCCGTGGCAGTCGCTCGAGGTAGGCGAGAGTCGGGTGTGGAAGCACCGCCCCTCTTCCTCTTGAGTCTGGGTTGAATAAAGCCGTTTTCGTCGGCTTCACTGGACTCAATGATATCAGTCCAGTTTTGGGCCCTGATTGCTGACGCGTCAGCTGTCACAACGACGCCCCTGTCACACGTGGTTGACCTTGAGCTGACCCCGAGGGGGCATTCCCACTCGTTGTTCTCCTGGCTGTTGATAAGGCAAGATGTTCTTCTGCCGATATCTCGGCATTGGTAGCCAATTCCTGGATGGGAGTTACACCATCGTCTTCCCCATCCTCTTGGCTCTCCGCGAGTACTTGATAGGAGTTTGATAACTCCATTTCGACCGTACCTTTTGGCGAAAAGTGCAGAGCTCAATCGCCGCGTGGCCGCACGGCCGTGACAAGGAAAAAAAAGTTGAGGTTGGCAATTTTTTGGTCTAATTGAAAGATGTAGTTTTCTCGATGTTCGTGAGTGATTGTGTTTCGAAGCTTGTGGCGCTGATGAAATTCCGAATGAAGCATTAAAGACCCTACCTTTCGAACACCTTGTTACTCTAAAAAATATATTCAATAGAATCATTATGGTTCATATCCCTTAATATGGTCTAAATCTATCATCCATCCTATTTTCAAAAGCGGTGACCGGGATAATCCATCAAACTACCGCGGAATTGCCCTTATTAGTAATCTGTCAAAACTTTTCACATCAATACTAAAATCGCGATTACGCAACTGGATTAAAGGTAGATCAATTATTCCAGAGAACCAGGCCGGATTCAGAAAAGGCTACTCCTGTCAAGATCACATATTTACACTGTTGTCCTTGATACAGCTGACTCTCAGACGTAAAAGAAGAAAACTTTATGCTTTTTTTTGTGGACCTAAAAAGGCTTTTGACACTGTTCCCCACTCTCTTCTGTGGTCAAAATTGGGTGATTTAGGTCTGGATTTCCACTTTGTTAACCTTATTAGGAACTACTTCGAACAAATGACAACGACGGTGAGATGGAATGGATTATTTACTGAACCCATGAAAATCCGATCGGGAGTGTTACAAGGAGAACCCTTATCGCCCTATCTATTTATACTCTTTGTAACTGATTTAATCAACATTTTAAATGACTCTACTCTACCAGGCATATACCTCCCTAATTTTGGAACGGTCCACCTTTTGATGTATGCCGACGACATAATTCTCATAGGAGAATCAAAAATCAATCTACAAATAAAAATCAACATGTTGGAAAAATACTTCGAAACAAATCATCTAACCCTGAACGAATCAAAATCCAAGATAATGGTTTTCCGAAATGGTGGCCGCCCTGCAAAATCGGACAAATGGTTCTGGGGAGACCAACTGTTGACAGTGACATCGAAATATCTCTATCTTGGCTATCCCCTCACAACAGCAATCTCGTTTAGTCAAGTGGCTTCATACTTTAAAGGCAAAGCGCTTGCAGCTACCAGCGAAGTATGCAAAATTATGGAGAAATCCAGGTTGAATTCATTTGGTTCATCAATGAAACTATTAGACTCGATTATCCTGTCAACTCTGCTGTATTCTGCTCCAATTTGGGAAAACGAAAAGAACAAAATCTTGGACCAAATTCAGGATAACTTTCTCCGACGACTATTGAACTTGCCGAGTAACACACCAGGCTACATACTACGCATGGAAACCGGACGCTTCTCACTAGGAGTCACAGCAACCAAACTAATTCTAAAGTTCTGGTTAAGAATATTAAAAATGGAAAAATCCAGATTGCCCGCAATCTGTCTAGCCCAATTATGGGAAACGTCCACTCTAACGAATACCTTTATAGGTTTTACAGAAAATTTAAGGAATATCCTAAACTCAACTGGATTCATGTGGTTAAAGAATTGTTCAGACCCCAATATTTTACAGAAAGCAATACCTCAAATTATCAGAATCACTATAGAACAGTCTATCCAAACCGATCAATCAAGAATAACCAATTCGAAGCGGCACACACACTACAAATATTTACATAAAACATTCGCAGCAGAGAACTATCTACTAAGTGAACTCCCACTGCCGACTAAACGCCTTATTGCGCAATTGAGAATTCTATTTGTTTTATATCGAGAAGACCATATAAAATATCTAAGGACAGAAGACTTGTATTGCCAACTATGCAAAAATAGAACCGAAAATGAATTAGAACATTATATATTTGAATGCATGCCTCTTGACACGGAAAGAAAAATACTTTTTTCTAAGATAGGCCATACACATCTCACACTATATTCTTTATTATCCAACTTTATATACAATAGTTCAGTAGCTTTGAATCTATATAACTTTCATAAAAATGCTGTAAAAAAGAAAGACTTAACCGAACATCCAAACATACCAAAAATTTCTGTTTAATGAGGAGGACAGAGCCAATATCCAATTATTTGTTTAGGCAGGTACGATAAGTTAACCCCCCACACTGATAAAACGGTGTTTACCTTACAACCCTGAACACTCGGATTTTCCTGGAAAATCTCTTAAAGATTTCTTGAAAAAGCCATGGTCCACCTGTGCTGTGTGAGCAGAAATGCTTAAATTGACTTGTTCCATTATATGTATGTTCCATATGTAGATACCTGGTTTCTTTCCTCTCTTCGCTCTCCACTTCTCCCATCCATATTTCCATTTTTTTTTCTTATTTTCCATAGGATTATTCAAATAATAATCTGTATATATTTACCATGTGTGTATAATCTTTCTCCATTTTTACCCCTTTGTATATTTCCCACTTTCATGGGTTTCTCCGTCCTGTAACCCCAAGGAGAATACTCTGTAAGACCGGTGTGTCTTAATAAAGGCTTTCAAGGATCCAGGCTTCACCGCTGTTGCCGCCGTCGAGCCAGCTGAAGGCATTTCTGCCCCCGCGGAGCGCGATCTGCACCCCCTTGAGGCAGGCGAGCTGGAGCTGGGTCGCGAGGTCGAGGAGGCCGAGGCCTCCGATGGTGACCGGCCTCGCCATGACATCGGCGGGAAGCCACGCCGTGTGGTTTTGTCCCCAGACGAACCTCGCCAGTCGGGCCTGCAGCTTGACGATGGTCGGGGGTGATGGGAGGTATCCATGCAGGTGGTGCTGGATCGTGGACCCCACCAGCGTGTTCGCCGCTCTTGCTCGTCCGACCAGGGAGAGGCCGCGGGTGAAGGGCGTCCATCTGCGGCACGCAGTCTCCAGGAGGGCCAGGAGATGTTGCTCCCGGTGCTCCTGGGGGCGATGTCGAGCCCGAGGATCCTGATGGAGGTGGTCGACCAGGAGGCGCCGAGAGGGGAGTCGCCGCGGTTGCGCCAGGCGCCGCACCAGAGGCCAGCGCTCTTACGGAGGCTCACACCAACTCCGGAGGCCTGCCTATAGTCTTCGAAGACGGTCGCCACCCGCTCGAAGTCTTCGTCGCGATGGAATAGGAGGACGATGTCGTCGGTGTAGGCGGTGACGTTGCTCACGCCGAGGGTCAACTCCAGACGACGTAGCAGCGGCCCCGTGGCGATGCTAAAAAGTGCGGCACTCACGGCGCAACCCTGCCTTAGGCCGTTGAGGAGGGGGAAGGCGGCGGTGTAGAATCCTCCGGCCCGGATCGTGGCGTCCGCCCCGGCGTAGAGGATATTGATCCAGGCCCTGAAGGCCGGCGGGAGGCGGAGGGACGTCATCAGGGACTCCAGGAAGCCGCGGTTCAATGAGTCAAAGGCGGACTCCAGGTCTACGCCCATGACGGCCAGCGGCGAGCCCAGGGCGGTGGCCTCCTCGACGGCGTCCGTCACCATGGCGATGTTCCATGACGGGGACCTCCCGGGGACGGCGTAAGTCTGGCATTCCGGCACAAGGGTCCGCAGGTGGGGCTTGAGGCGCCGGTGAAGGATGGCGGCCAGGACCCTGTAGTCGGCCGAGGGCAGCGCGACGGGCCTGTAGCCATCAAGGCCGCGACCTCCGCGGGCCTTGGGCACGAGGCAGATGGAGCTGCGCCGCGTCGACGGAGGCAGGGCACCGCGGAGCCGTGAAGCCGCGAACACCCGGGCCAGAGCTTCCGCGAAGAAGTCGCGTTGAAGGCGACGAGGAGCTCGCACGGCAAGCCGTCCCAGCCGGGGGCCTTTTCGCGAGGGAGGTGCTCGATGGCGTGGGCGATCTCGCTGGGGCTGATGTCCGGCCGGTGGAGAGGGTCCTCCTCGCTCAGCTCGCGGGTGGTGGTGGTGGGCGCGCTGCTGGCGATGAAGGCGGCTCCCGCAGCTGGATCGCTGGTGGGACGGGCGAAGCGGGGCTGGAAGGTCGCGTACGCCCTCCGCCTAGCTCGGGACCCTCAATAATGTTACCCTGCTCGTCCCTGATGACGCTGACCGGGCGTCGGAGGTGGATGTCGCGCGCCAGGTCCGGCAGCGACGGGTAGTCGGCCCGGATGGAGGAGGCCTCGAGCTGCGCCGCGATATAGCGCCTTGCCCTGTAGATGTAGCTGTCGCTGGCAGCGTGGCGCGGGTCGTGCAGGGATCTGGCCTCCGCCAGCATCCCCGCCTTGATGGTGGTCCTCCTGTCCCATAGGATCCCGTCGTCTTCATCGTGCGCCGTGTCTTCCTCGAGCTTCCGGATGTAGCCAGCCAGATGTTCGAGAACGAGGCCCGAGCGGAGCATCGCGGCCAAGCGAGGCTGGGTGGGGGAGGAGACGGCGGTGGTGGGCGGGCCCACCTGGAGCAGCACGAGGCGGTGGTCCGAGAGGTGGTAGTGGCTGGTCGCGTAGATGGACACACGATCCAGGACTCCAGCAGGGACCACGATCCGGTCCAGGCGGCTAGATTCGACTTGGTCGCCGTGCCTGGCGACTCTGGTGGGCAGGTGGGCGGCGTCGAACTGGGTGGCCACGTCGATCTGCGCGGCCAGGTCCAGTAGAGCGGCGAGGGCATCCGACGATGATGATGACGAGGGGCCCCGATCCCTGATGTTAAAATCTCCGATGATCCAGCAGGCCCCCTCCTCCTCCTGTGCCGCTGTCGCCGCCAGGAGCTCCAGTTGCCGGTTTATCTCCCGGGGTTCATGCGCCAGATGAACGGCGATGGCCGTCATCTCCTCGCCGTGGACATCTATGGTTGCCAAGGCGATGTGGCCCGGCCACAGGATTCGCTGTTGTAGCACGGCTACGCCTGGTCCGAAGACGCAGGCAAGTCCGGATCCCGAGATGGCTACGGGATGGGCCAGTACAACAGCGTTGTAGCAGAGGCAGAGGTCTTGGCCGCTGCCCAGATGAAATGCGTTTGTCTCCTGGACAAACCCGATGTCCACGCGATGTTGCCTGAGGAGATGACAAAGGGCAAGGCTCCTCCCCCGAGTGGCGAGCCCTCGCGCGTTGATGGTGGCGACGCGGTGGTTCATTGGGGCCGCCGGTTAAGCAGCACCCCCTTGGTCTTCTGGAGGGTCTTGCGGATGGTGCGGTTGGAGTCTGGGATCGAGGCCTTGATGTTTTCGGCCACCTCGTCGAGGGCGGCGACCTGTGCTTTTGTCAGCGAGGACATTCGCTTCTCCATTTTTCTTTTAGAGGTGAGTAGCTGCTGTGCGTCCTCCCGGTCTATACCGGGCAGCTTGTCCCAGTCGATGGAGAGGTTGGGGGACTGCTTGAGGTGCTCCAGCAGCTGGACGAGTGCGGGTTTTCCCCGGGGAGACGCGGAGGGAGTTGAGGTCAGCTCCTCCTCCGACATCTTAATGTCGAGCGGAAAGGTCTCGGGCTCGAGGGGCCGCGAGGTAGCTAGAGGAGCAGGGAGGGCGACAGGGGCGGGCTGGGCAAGATCCCTCGGTTCGGCAGGATGGTGCGCCGAGGGGATCGCTGGAGCCTCTGTTGATGTCTTCGCCGGTTGGACAGGGGACGCCGGGGTTGCGGGCGCAGGAGCCGGCTTCCTTGGCTGCTGAGGAGGAGGAGGGGGAGGGGGCCTTGCGTCGTTGGGAGACGCTGCTTGCCTGGGGCTGCTGTTCTGCCTGGCGAGCGCTGGGCAGTTGGCTCTGCGGTGGCCCTGTTTCCCGCATTTGGAACACTTGATTCCGAAAGAGAGGAAGGCTGACAGGGTGTCTCCCTTGGAATGGATGGTCAGTCGGGTGGGCAGCGTCTCCAGCCTTACGCCCTCGCGGAGCAGGATGAACGCCTCACGGCGGCCGTCGGTGAAGGTGAACTCCCCATTTTGACCAGGATGGGGGCGATGGAGGCGACCTTCCCGATTAGCTCAGGTTGTTCACGATGATGATGTCCTCCACAAAGCCGGGCAGGTTGGCCACGACTATACGCTCCGCCCTCTTGCGGAAGGGGAAGACCTTGAGGGACGTTCCCTCGATTCCCAGGCCGTCCGCGACCAGACGGTTCGCAAGGTCCTTGTTCGCGAGGCCCACGATGTAGTGACCGTTCATTCTATTGAACTGCGTGATGCCCTTCGGCCCCCCGAGTAGCGTGCTTATTGCCTTGAGGTAGGAGTAGACCGGGATGTCTGGGCACAGCTCCACGAAGACGTAGTTCTCGTGGTTGGTTGTGGCCTGCCTCGCCTTGGCGTCGGCGATGTTGGCGCGTGTCGCCTTGATCTCCTGAGGCGTCGCCTTGATCTCCTGAGGCGGCACTGCTCTCGGCCCTGTTGGCCGCTTCAGCTGCTGGGAGCTGGGCTTCTCAGCAGGCCTGCTTGGGTGTTTAGCGGCGTGGTCAGGTGACGGTGAGACACGGCGCCTTTTCTTGCTCTTCACGACTGTGTAGCCTTCGTTGGCGTCCACCTCCGCCATCTCGCTGTCGGCCCAGTTGAGCGAGGCCGGGCTGGCTGTTGTAGCGCTGGCCGTAGCAGCAGTCGGTGGCGCCGTGACGTCACCACGCGCGGCGGCCAGATTTACATGCATGTCGCCTGCCGGCAAATTTGCATATTTTTGATTTTCAGAAGAAATTTCATTTGTTTTCTTCATATTTCTGTCTTTTGGCGATAATTCATCGCCTGTTTGTAGCAGGATGCTGGGCCTTTCAGGCACTTTTTCAGCGCATCCTGGGCTTTCTGCCAATACCACACTTGCCAGATTAAGCGCCTTTCACACGCACTCAAAAGGCGAAAACGGCGTAGCTCGCGAAAGCGTGGCCGCACGCTCGAGTGTGTGTGTGTGTATAAAACAAACCTCATATGTTAATTAACTAACAAATAAAAAAAATGATTTTTTCTTAATGATATTATATATATGCGTGTGAGAAAAAAAATAATTAATAAATAAAATAAATAAAAAGATCAGAAGTTGGTATTAAAATTAAAAAAAGGCATATCCTGACCACGTTTACGTGTACTTTTTAGATGACAAATCGCCTTTTAGTGGAACAGAATTTATATTATAATATTGTTCGTGATTCAGTTTCTTTTCAATAAATATAAAAAAATCATAAATGATTTTTTCTCTATTTTTATATGAAAATTAGTTTAAAATTCCCGAGCGTTTACTAAGTTGTCCTTTCTTGATCGATTTAGTTCATTTTTAGTACGGTAGATGGCGTATCATCCTCGAACGCTCAAACATGCGCGACCTGATGGAAGGAGTTGTCAAATTAATTATTATTTTGGATATTAAAAATCATATATGTTCTTTGAAACATTTTTCTGTACTAAGAATATGTAATATTCTCTAACTTGTTAACATCCCTGAATTTTATTGAACCTTTAAATTTTATTATATTTAAGAATATAGAGAAAAAATATTTTTTCTTATTAATATTCTAGAGAGAGTGATTTATAACCCAGGTTCCTGGAGCGCAGAGTGCCAACTAACCGGGAGTCCAGCTCACTAGTATGGACTAGTGTTGAACGTTTTTACTCGTTTCCTGTTTTGATTGCTGAGTTGAACCAGTTGACCAGAAATTCCCATGCTGAGGTTGAGTTTGGGAGACTGTCCATAGATCTTGTATTTAGGTGTATTCTCGAATATTCCCCCGAATCTCTAAGTAATGTTACAACAGAGTTTTAGAGGATTGTTTTGGTAATGTTTTCATGTCCCTCATGGGCGTGGTGGTGATGCCCCTTTTAAGCCGAGAATTGCCTCCACAGTTGTGACATCCAGCCAAGTGTAATCCTTAAGGTCGCAAAACTTATTGGTAAATCTGTGTTTTTAAAATATATAAAAACATAACCCCTCTATTTATTTCTTCCGATTTATATGGCTTCAGTTTTTTTATTCTATAATCACATGCGTCAGACTTGGAGGCTGTTGTTGGGTGCTGCGTTGCCTGGAGTACAGGAGTTCCATCTATGCTTCCTTTCTTCCTGTGGTGAATCTGTATAAGACCGGTGGTCTTATAAAGCTGGGTGTGTTTATTCTGTAATCAACAGATTGAGGCGGTTTCACGATTTAGAAGGTTCTGAAACAAATCTTCACACAGGCACCTGTTAATATTATTATTTAATAATAGGTTAATATTAACCTGTTAATTTGTATTTTACCAAAAGAGTAAATGGTAATGTGGAAACCTTTTTATTATTAAAGATAATTACAGAATATTTTAGACAAGACTCCCCATCAATATAACATAGTATATCAGGAAACAGGCTAAATCAACGTTTAGTTGATTTCTGGTCCACTAGATGGCGCTCTGCTATATAAAAGTTCATGTGAACGTGGTCAGGATATGCCTTTTTTTATTTTAATAATAAACACCCGATCTTTTTTATTATTTCATTTTTATTATTTTCCAAAGTGACATAGTATATATAATGCACTAACAGAGTTTTCAGATTTAAAATTTTGAGCAATCTTCTCCAAAGATGCTGAAATATGCATAGCGATCTATATACTAAAATATTCTTTATTTTTTCACTTCATGTTTTCTCTCTTATTTTTATTCTCTAAATATTAGTAGTTATATTTTTTTTATTCTTTTTTCCAATCATAGATTTTTTTTTTTTGCTTTCAAATTTTACTTTATTTTATCACCAAATTGCTTTGTTTACAAAACATGTGCGTTTGTATTATTAATTTTTATTAATTTCTAATGGTAGCTATTCCGTGTTTCTAATTTAATTGTTAATTACTTTTATCATGATTGTAAGTATAGTTTTGTTTCATATTTTCAATTTATACAAGCAAAATGCTTCCAAAAGTCAATATTTCAATATATCAATAATCTGATTTCAATACCATCACACATATCTTCTATATATACAGGGTGATCCAAAAGTCCCGCACAACTTTAAAAATTAATAACTCCGCGAATATTTGCGCTAGAGCAATGCGGTAAACACCATTGTGTTCAGGATGCAATGGGATTTTTTATGGCAAATAATGAAAAATTCGAAATTGATTTTAGTTACAACTCTATTCGCTAGAGATGGCGCCCTACCAGAATCAGCGATTCAGCGACCAAATTGTTTGATAAATTCAAAAATATAGCTGAGCGACACGTATTTTTACTTTTTGAATACCAGGAAAGAACCCTAATAATATCAAATGATAAATTAATAAAACACCATTTCGCCAAAAGTTAGAAGAAATGGTTAACGATTTTTAAATACAATCTGAGATATGTAAAATAGGTATATGCAAATTAAAACATGTAGCAAAAAAAAAAAAAAACCTGATATTTTAGATGCGGTTTGCTGGAATCCTCTCAGCTATTTATATTTCGAAAATAATAATTTTCAATTTTTTTAAATTCAACTCTCTCTCAGTATCGATTATATTTATTTTAATTCATTTGAAAAATATTTATCTATCTCTGATGATTTATTTTACTCTGGAATGCCGTTGTTGTTTTTGTCGTGTCCAATAAAGAGCCTCAGATTCTTTTCGTTTGGCCAACAAAAATGTCCAATTTATATACACACATATATTCTTACATAATGACACTTTAAAGAATGCAAATAATCTTCATCTATTTACATACACAACACATCTCCCCCCTTAATAATACTCCAGTCGGTCTAGGGGTTTCCTGGCTCTTTGAGGTCTAGGACTGCGGACGGGCACTTGCACAGCGGCAGCCTCCGGTTTAGGAGTGCAAGAGGGCACGTGCACAGCAACAGGCCCTGGTATAGGAGTGCAAGAGGGCACGTGCACAGAAGCAGTCTCCTCCTTGTTTCCTGATGTAACCTCTGGAACCTCCTCTTCACTTTTTTTCTGACTTCCACCTACAGGCTTCTCTCCTGATGTTCGAGGAAGTATCAAATTTCTTGTCTCCACTTATTTCTTTTTCAAAGGTCGCAATTGATTGATATGCCTCTTATACACGACGACCTCGCAACTTATAAGGTAGTGACGGTAGCTCAATAATTCCAAAATGGTACCTTTTTACCGTTTAGGTCCAGTTGCATAGTTGCGGAAATAAACCTCGCAACCTGTAGTAAACTGCTCCTGCCTTCTTACGGCCTCATGAAATACCTCTCGCGGATTTCCCATCTTGGTATTAAATTCGAGAATCTTGATCTTAAACTTCTCTTCATTAGCAGTTCCGGCGGGGAATTCCTTTATTACAGTTTGGGGGAATGCTCTATGAGCAAATAGGAAACTTTGTAGATTCGTCTCTAAATCATCCTTGCCATTATTCTTTCTCAAAAGGTTTTTAAACTCTCTTACATATCTCTCAGCTAAACCATTTGTACTAGGATTATACGGACTGGTCTTAGTGTGCCGTATACCATTCATTTTGGTAAATTGCTCGAATTCACCGGAGACAAACTGTCTTCCGTTATCTGTAACAAAATATTAGGGCAATCCAATTCTGGTGAGAATTTCTCTAAGATGACTTATAATCGTTTTTCTGGTAATATCTTTGATGATAAAAATTTCTATCCACTTTGAGTATGCGTCCACGAGAACCAAAACATTCTTCCCATGAACGGACCCGCTAGATCAAGATGAAGTCGATGCCACGGTTTTTCGGGCCAAGTCCATTCCGAGATGGTAGCCGGGGGCATGCTAGCCGATTCTTGGCATACTCTACATTCTCTAGTTAACTCTTTGATGTTACTGTCTATGCCTGGCCACCAGAAAATACCGTATGGCAATCATCTTCATTTTAACAATCCCCATGTGTATTTCATGCAAGTCATTTAAAATTAAAGATCTTAATTTTTGGGGAATTACCACTCTTTCACGCCATTGAAAACTATCAAACTCCAAACTTAATTCCTCATTGATCTTATAATAAGGAGCTAGTGGGTTTTCCCTCAGTACCTTTGTGAATTTCCACACACACACACAGTTGCCTTCTCTAACATTCCTTAATACTATAGACAGTATTTTATCTCGGGACGTCTCATATGCCACCTCCCTAAAAGAGAACGGTACCTCATTCAACTTCCTGAGAAGAAGTACCTGGTCTTCATCAAGAAACTCCCTGACACTCGATTCTAAAGGAAGACGTGACAATGCGTCAACATTGGAATTATCACTACCTTTTCGAAACTCCGCAGTATAATTAAATGCAGCTAATTTTAAGGACCATCTTTTAATTCTGGATGCTGCACATATGGGAATTGGTTTCTGAGGTGAAAATATATGAATTAAGGGACGGTTGTCTGTGACTAATACGAATTTTCGTCCCAGTAAGTATTGTCTTGATTTCTCATCGCCATAAGTTATGCTCAACGCTTCCTTTTCTAGTTGAGAGTACCGTTTTTCCGCTTCTGTTAATGTTCTAGAAGCAAAAGCTATAGGGCATTCTTCCTTTCTATCATTTCTATGACTCAGAATTACGCCTAGTCCATAGTCCATTAATAATGATTTACATTTTTAAACAACATTCGATATTTTTCGTCCAATTCCACTGCAATTTTTATTCAAAAGTTGATAGAATAGCGCTAAAATGTTTGCTATATTCTTTATGAATCTATAATAATAAATTAAGAGTCCTATGAAAGATCTCAATTGCGAAACATTCTTTAGGTTCAGGCGCCTCTATCACTGCTTTAATTTTATTTTCTAAGGGATGCAGTCCATATTTATCCATTTTAAACCCTAAAAATTCCACCGATTTCTTTTTAAATTTACATTTATATCTGTTTAACTTTAAACCTTTTTCTAGCAATCATCTAAACACTAGATCCAACTTTTGTTCATAATCTTCAAAGTATTTTCCTGCAACCAAAATATCATCTATGTAGCAGGCCACACTTGGCAAATCAGAAAATAGGCCTTCCATAATCCTCTGAAATTTATTTGGTGCTACCGCTACGTCATATGGTAGTCTTTTATAAGAAAACAACCTCTTTGTTGTGTTTATATTGTTACATCATGATTAATGGCGTATTTCTTATATTATTTTTAATATATTTGAAATTTAAATTATATATTTATTTATTTTTATATAAAATATTCTATGATATTTATTTAAAACACAGATTATTTAGATTGTCATCATTTGTATTTAGGTACACGTGTGACTTCACTGCTCTCTTTGATGTGAGAAAAATAAATAAAGGATTCTGGTGGCTACTTAAAGAAGATTTATCTCGTTATTCCCTTTTATAAATTTGTAGGATGGTTGAAACACGCTCTGGTAAGATGCAAGACCCAGCACAGGAGAGAATCCAGGCTGAAGAGTCTGCCAAGCCGCAACCTTGTGCAACAATTGGTAGAGATGCTAGTTCCGACCCAGTTGTCCTGAATCCCAACATCGACATCCCCAAGTATGATGGAACGGAAGACCCTCGCCCATGGATTGAATCTCTTGAAGAAATTGGCTTCTTGTACCATTGGGCAGACTACATTATCTCTCGTTATGCCGCCATGAACATGACGGGAAGCGCTAAAACCTGGTTGAATTTACACAAAGCTAGTTTCACGAGCTGGGAAAATATTAAAATCCGCCTCATTCAGGATTTTTCTTTGGACGCGAATAAAGAAGAACTTAGAATGAAGCTCAACAGAATGCAACACTGGAATGAACCAGCAATCAGGTTCGCGGAAGACATTCTAGTGTTGTGCAACAAGGTTGACCCCGCAATGGAAGAAGAAACAAAAATTGAACATGTTATTGGAGGACTGAAAAAAGAGTACTCATTCGCGCTCTACCTGAACCCTCCTAAAACGACCGATGACCTTCTTGTCGTGTGCAAGAAAATGGATTATTTTGAAAAGAAGTATCGGGAACGTGTGGAGAAATCCAGAAACCTATATAACGGTCCACGCTATTCTAGACCCCAACAACAATCGAGGTACGTGCCGCCGACTGCCGCACGAAACTACCAGACCACTTCCAGGCCCCAAGCCCCTGTTTCCAATAATTACAAGAACGACTCCCCTCCTACCCCCCAGACAGTATCGAAACAACTTTCCCCAGCCCTCTACCCCTAGACGTCCTTATAATCCTAACTTTGTGCCGAAACCAAACCTTCAGAGAAACACTTACAATAAAAGCCAAGATGTGAGCAAAAATAGGACGGAAGATGGAAGACCAATCTGCTTTAAATGTAACAAGCCAGGGCACGTGGCCCGTTATTGTAGGGTCAAGTTTATAAGAATCCTAGAAGAGGATCCAGCAGATACCCAAGAGAAGGTCGAAGAAAAATGCCAAATGAATGAAATATCAGAGAAATCAGGACCTCGGCTTTATGCTGATGTATGTCATAGCACACAGACAAATATTCCTACCCGGAATAGATATTCCGTGTTGGAAGATTTAAACTAAGCGTCGCGCCTGAATCTGTCAATCAAAGCAAGTCGACCATAAACGGAATCAAGAAGTTGGACCCTAAATACAAATTAAAAATTAATGTGGACAAGATAGGGACTTTTGAAGCTTTGGTTGATACAGGTGCTGACCTCTCAGTGGTCGACCTCAGAACGGCCCTCGATACAGGCCATGGTATAAGTAAACTCGCAAAAATTTGTGCAGGACCCGATGGAAAAAAATTGGACATGGTAGGAAGTATATTTTTAAATATAAAAATTGATGACGAAACATTATCACACAACTTTGTGATATTGAAAACGCATTTACGGACATTAATTCTTGGGAGAGATTTCCTTAAGAAAATGAACGCAAAAATAGATTGTAAGCAAGAAACTATAAAATATGATTTGACGAATAATCATGACGAAATCAATTTTGAAATGTTGAAAATAAAGAGTGCCAAGGATTCCATTGTACCGGAATGTTCCATGAAATTGATCAAGGCATTGGTAGAAACAGAGGATGGAGAATATATTATCGAGGAGAGCAGCAAAATGTTTCAAACAAATGGACTTCGTCTAGCAAGAAGCTTGATCAATGTTATAAATAGGGAAACACACATCTGGATAACTAATCCGTATCCTCGACCGTTAAAAATAATGAAAAACCAAACATTTGCTTTTGGAAGTAGTCCAGCGAAAATAAATGTGAGTCGAGAAAGAGAGGTAGAAAAGAACGAAGAACCTAGATTCCAAATAAACGAAAATCTTTCACCAAAGGAACAGAAGGAGTTAAAACAAGTTTTAGAAAGGTATGGAGATCTTTTTTCATCGAGATTAGGGAGAACCAATTTGGCAAAACATCGGATAGACACAGAAGACGCGAAGCCAATTAAACACAAGCCTTACCGGGTAAGTGCTAAAGAACGAGATATTATAAAAGAGCAAATTGACGAGATGCTTACAGAAGGCATAATTAGGCCATCTTCTAGCCCCTGGTCTTTTCCAGTAATATTGGTCAAGAAGCGAGATGGTAAATACAGATTTTGTGTGGACTACAGAAAACTGAATAATGTGACAGTAAAAGATGTCTATCCGATCCCTAGAATAGACGAAGTTATGGATACTCTCCAAGGATCTACACACTTCTCAGCAATAGACCTCAGATCTGGATATTGGCAAGTTGAAGTCGAAGAAAGAGACAAAGAGAAAACAGCTTTCACTACAGCGCATGGATTATATGAATTCAACGTGATGCCTTTTGGACTTTGTAACGCGCCTGCTACCTTTGAGAGAAATATGGAGAATATGCTTGGAAATCTGAGATGGCAAATTTGTTTGTGTTATCTGGATGATGTTATCATATATAGCCCGGATTTTCCAACGCACCTCAAAAGACTTGAAGCTGCTTTTAGATGTTTTCGTGAATCTAATTTAAGGTTAAACGACAAAAAATGCCGATTTGCTTTTGAAGAATTGGAGATTCTCGGCTATATAACGAGCAAACATGGTATAAAACCCGCGGAACATAACATCAAAGCTGTCAGAAATTTTCCTCGGCCCAAAAAGGTCAAAGAAGTACAATCCTTTTTGGGAATGTGTTCATATTATAGAAAATTTATCAAAGACTTTTCAAAAATTGCTGACCCTTTGACCAACCTTATAAAAAAAAGTGTATCATTTACCTGGACAGAAAGACAAGAGGAAGCGTTTCAAACCCTAAAAACAGCACTATTAAGTCCACCAATTTTAGGTCACTTCAATCCAAATGCACCTACTTATGTTCATACTGATGCGTCCAACATCGGCATAGGTGCAACACTTGTCCAAGACATCGGTGGTGAAGAGAAGGTGATCTCATATTTGAGTCGTACCCTAAGTAAAGCGGAGCAAAATTATTCAACCACTGAAAAAGAATGTCTGGCCGTTGTCTGGTCAATGTCAAAATTACGACCCTACCTTTATGGAAGACTCTTTAAAATAGTAACAGACCATCACGCCTTATGCTGGCTCAAAAACTTGAAGGATCCAACAGGTCGATTGGCAAGATGGGCATTGAAAATTCAAGAATATGACTTCGATATAATACATAAATCGGGAAAGAAGCATCTGGACGCCGATGGCTTATCTAGGGGGCCCTTACCAGAAACTGATTGGGATGAGGATTTTGAAAGGCTATTTTTAAATCAAATAACAGACGAAGAGGATAAATTTATCGAAAGTGTTAAGAAAAACCTTAATGGAAGCAGGCGATCAATTGCGCAAAACTTTAAAGAAGAAGATGGATGCCTCTTTAAGAAAAACCCGAACCCTGAAGGCAGGGCGTGGTTGCTTGTGGTTCCAGAGAATAAAAAGAGAAAATTATGAAAGAATATCACAATCATATGTCGAATGGCCATCTGGGCGTCGCCAGAACCATGTACCGAATAAAGAGTAAATACTTTTGGCCATCCATGCTAAAGGATGTCTCAGAATTCGTTAAGACGTGTCACCTTTGCCAAAGTAGGAAAGGCTCAAACCAATTACCTTCTGGACTACTACAGCCCATCCCCCCAGCCAACTTTCCTTTCGAAAGAATTGGAATTGACTTTGTTGGTCCACTACCATCTACGAAAAACAGGAAAAAATGGATAATCGTGCTGACGGACTACTACACTAGATATGCAGAAACAAGAGCAGTCTCGGAAGCAACAGTGAAAGAAGTTTCTAAATTTCTAGTAGAGGATATTTTTCTTCGGCACGGAGCCCCACAATATCTTATTAGTGACAGAGGCTCTCAATTTACAAGTAATTTAATGAAAGAGGTGATGAAAACGTGCAAGATTAAACATTGCTTCACAACGAGCTATCATCCCCAGACTAATGGATTGACAGAGCGGTTAAATAGAACATTGATCAATATGCTCAGTATGTATGTGAACACTGATCAGAAAAATTGGGACGAAATACTCCCATTCATCACTCACGCTTACAATACTACAATTCAGGAAACCACAGGATATTCTCCCTTTTTCCTGATGTTTGGAAGAGAACCCACGTCTCTTTTGGACGACAGGAATATCTCGGTGGACATTGACAAAGATGATTATGATGAATACATAAAACATCACTTAGACAAAATAAACAGAACAAGAAAATTAGTTATTAACAACACAATAAAGACTCAAGAAAGAATGAAAAAGAACTATGACAAGAAACACATGGAAAGAAGCTACGAACCAGGAGAATTAGTAGCAGTTTGGACACCAATTAGGAAAATAGGAAAGTGTGAGAAACTACTGAGAAAATATTTTGGCCCATATAGAATATTAAAGAAGCTGTCTAACGTAAATTACTTAATTGAGCCAAAAGATAATCCTGGCCAAGACCCATTGATTGTCCATGTCTCAAGACTCAAACCCTATTTTGAGAGAATTGATGAGGTAAATCACGAGGACGTGACGACCTCTGGAGAGGGGGAAGTGTTACATCATGATTAATGGCGTATTTCTTATATTATTTTTAATATATTTGAAATTTAAATTATATATTTATTTATTTTTATATAAAATATTCTATGATATTTATTTAAAACACAGATTATTTAGATTGTCATCATTTGTATTTAGGTACACGTGTGACTTCACTGCTCTCTTTGATGTGAGAAAAATAAATAAAGGATTCTGGTGGCTACTTAAAGAAGACTCATCTCGTTATTCCCTTTTATAAATTTGTAGGATGGTTGAAACACGCTCTGGTAAGATGCAAGACCCAGCACAGGAGAGAATCCAGGCTGAAGAGTCTGCCAAGCCGCAACCTTGTGCAACAATATCAACAACAGCTTTGGCTTCTTCCGCTAACATTACTTGTAAGTAAGCCTGTGATAAGTCTAGAGTCGAAAGTACGGTGCTTGTAGATAATTTTGAAAAGATCTCATCGATCGATGGAATGGGATACATATCTAATTCTATTGCTTTATTAGCTGTACATCTAAAATCACCACATATCCTTACACTACCATCCTTTTTTGATGCCGGTACTATTGGAACGGTCCAATATCCATGAACTATAGGTTATAAAATGCAAGAATTCACTAAACGATCAATTTCATTCTCTACTTTGTTTTTTGGAGAGAAAGGTAAACCTCTGGCCTTACAAAACACAGGAGTCACATCCTTTTTTAAATTAAAATTTATCCTAACGTCCTTTAGACAGCCCAAATCTTTGTAAAACAAATCTGCATACCTATCCATCTAATTTTTATATATTTAAATATATTTCTATTATATTCATTATTTAAAATATTAATGCTAAACAATATAGAATAATCAAGTTTCAACTGTTTAAGCCATTCTCTTCCTAATAAAATTACCTGGAATTTTTCATTTACAACTATTAATCGTATATATTGGTTGGTTTCTTTTACAAAAACATTTCTTTGATCTATAATCTCTATTGATTAACACATAAGGATTTGAATCTTAAATTTGTTGGAAATAATCTTTTACCTTGCCAATAATTCTTATAAATATCTTTAGGTATTAACGTAACTGGACTTCCTGTATCTATTGTAAAGCACAAAGTTAAATTTATTGTGGCATCAGTTTCGCCCTGTACAGAATATATAGAGTCCTCTTCTACAAATTTACATCCCCACATTCTTTTACTAGCTTTGCAACCCTACTTAAATGACCCAGTTTATTACATTTTAAAACAAGTCTTTGTTCTATGAGGTAAAACAGATGCCACGTGTGAATGTCTTTCACCACATCTATAACACACTATTTTGCCTTTGCCACTTTGCCTGAAAGGCCTATACTGCGCCGTACTATTATTGTACTCTCCCTTTTTATCCTTTCAATTCACAGGGATCTTGGCCACTAATTTATCTTGTAATTATCTTGTATTTATCTCCGCCAATTCGAACGAGATCGCCACTGCAAAAACTTTATCCAGGGTGACATCGTCGTCCTCTTGTAGTAGCTTCTTTTGCAGGATTTCCGACTTGATTCCAGCCACAAAACGGTCTCGCATCATGGTTCCCAACATATCGACGAAATTACAATTTATTGCCAAATGTTTCAATTCTCTAAGATTTCCCGAAATTGATTCTCCTTCCTGTTGAATTCTCTTTAAAAATCTGCATCGCTGTGGTATCACTTTCTTCTTTGGATCCAAATTCAGCTTAATTCTTTGAATGATAGTATCATAGGGTTGATCTTTCATTAGACCAGGAAGAAAATGTCGTTTCCCTGCTTCAAAGTTTCAGAATCTGGTAGCGAGGTAAAAATCAGCACTTTAATCTCCTTCTTCAGATGCCAAAAAGAAAGCCTCAAATTTTGTACAAAAAGATCGAAGTGTCCTCCACTGGGCTATAGCATCTAAAAGGTATTATTAACTTTGAACTTGTCATGCTGATCTTTTCTACTCCTTTGTTTTCTTGATTCAGATAGTTTAAAAGATGTAATCTTAACCCATTTTCTTATTTTTCCTCTCCATAATCCGAGAGTCAGATTTGTTTAAAAGATGTAGTTGTTATACTTGCATAGATGCCGTTTTCCTCAGCTTTTTACTGGCTCTGTAGATCACGCATCCTCGTCGCCACTTTTGTTGTGTCGTAATTAGACGTACAAGAGCTCAAACTTGACCATGACCAACAACAAATGTCCAATTTATATATACATATATTTTTACATAATGAGGCTTTAAATAATACAAATAATATTCATCTATTTACATAAACAACAGTTAATATATACCGAGAAGAGTAGAGGACTAAGCACAGATCCCTGAGGTACACCAGCCCATGTTCTTCGGTCCTTGGAAAATGTTCCATTGACCCGAACCTTTATCCTTCTTCCCCTTAAGAAGTCTGCAATCCAGATTAAGTTTTTTTTTTATCTTACTCCGATGTTGTGCAGCTTTTCAAATAATTTCTACACTCGAACAAAAGCTGAAGTCATATCCAGGAATACGGCCGTTGTCTTCTTTAGCGGTTTTTCCTAGAAATCTATTATTGATTGACAGAAGTGGAACAGTTTATCAGTTGTACAGTGTCTGGATCTTTAGGCAGTTTGGTAGAAGTTTATTTTATTATTGTTAGTGAGCCAGACTATGAGCCTAGAGTGGATAATTCATTCTGTTATTTTACAAAGTATGCTGGTAAGAGCAATTGGCCGATAGTTCTTGCATTCCTTAGCATCTTTGTTTGGTTTCAGTATTGGCACTATAATTGATATCTTCCAATTCTTTGGTAGTTTACCAGTTTGCCATGAAATGTTCAGTATTCGTAGGAGTTGATTTTTAGCTTCGTCTCCAAAGTGTTTAATCATTTGACCAAAGATTAGAGCATCTCCAGGTGACATCTTCGATTTAACTTTCCTATTGATGAATTTATCTCATTCAGTGCGAAGTCTCTCGAGTAAATATCTTGTTGATGGTAATTTCTTGCTTGTTTAACTAACTTGTTTATATTCTTTTTTAGAGTCCTGCCTTCATTCGTATAGCTGAGTCTGGAAGTGCTTGAAAGATATTCAGAAATTATGTGCGTGGCAAGGATAAAATACTCAGGAGATAAGTTTCTTCATTGATTTATTAAGACATCAAGCTTTCGGGCACAGCGTGGCCCTTCTACAGGATCCTGTAGATCCTGTAGAAGGGCCACGCTGTGCCCGAAAGCTTGATGTCTTAATAAATCAATGAAGAAACTTATCTCCTGAGTATTTTATCCTTGCCACGCATGTAATTGGGAAGATTTTACCGTTTAGAAATTCAGAAATTATGTCAGCCATCTGTTTGTTCGTTCTCGCTGTTCATATCGGTTAGAGTATTGGAGGATTAGTGTTGGTTTTGAGTTTTATAACACTAATTATATTCCAATAATGGCTTTCCTTTTTTGGATCCATTTTCTTCGCAGAATTCTGCCCACTTTTCTTGTTTGAATATCCAAATTTCTTGTTCTTATATTTTGTGACTAATTTCAATTAGTTCCTTTATGATTTCTTCTGTTTTATTTGTTTTAAGAAGTTTATTTTTATTGTCTCTCTCTGCAATCATTGCCTCGATATTGTGGTCCTTCCAGTAAAGTATTCACAGGTCTTTACGTCTACCTCTAGGTATCGATACTTTTGCAGCTTTGGATATGTTCAAAAAAAATATTTCCAAGTTTTTGTCAATCGATCTGTGATTTAATTCTTCGTTGCACAGTTCTTCAAGCTTTTCTGTGAATTTTTTCCAGTGTTCTTTTATTCTGTTGAAAATTCTCAATTTTGAATTTTAGGGTTGTTAAAATTGGTCTGTGGTCACTGATTGCACTTTTCAGAATTTTCCATTGTGTTGTGGGTGCGATGTTGTAATTTATCGCTGTGATGTCTATTGCGGATTCTGTGCCTGTGGACTAGGATAGATAGGTGTTCTTTTCGTTATTTAACGGCGTAAGGTCGAGGTCGGTTAGCATGTCCTCAACCTGCTGACCTTTGTTACCTGGACAGGTGATCCCCAAGTTGGTCTTTCGGCGTTAAAATCACCAAGTATGATTGCGATATCCGAAGACGCTTCACTTAATGTCTCTATCAGGCCTGTATTGATGCTAGCATTATCGTGGTGATAAACATTTATGATTGGAATTGTTTTATCTGTAAGATAGATTTCTATTGCCTGAGCTTCTGTCGTGCTTTCTCTTGGCTTACTCTGATTATAGGCGATTTCCTTAAATTTGATTTCTATAGTTTTAATCGAAACGGCAAGTCCTTCTCCGAAATTTCCCGGTCTGTCCTTTCGTAGTGTTGTATAATCTTTGATTTTGAATCTCAGATTCTGATTCAATTTTGTCTCCTGAGGACAATTAATATGTACATTGTTGTCACAGAGAAGACGAGTCAGCTCTTTATTTTCCTCTGGGTACCATTCATATTGAGTTGTAGTAGATTGAATTGTGTCCTCGTAGTAGATTTCTCATCATGAGCTCGAGCTGCAGCTCCTGACGCGGCGGTTACCCCGGATGCGGCAGCATTACTGGAGATATCAGTTTTGCTATTCATTTGAAAATAGGTGCCGTTGCAACGTTAGTCATCTTATGAACGAACCAGAATTTGGTCAAATATTCCAAAGGTCCAGGGGGGACCGCAAGGAGGTGTGGTCGGACTTCTCCCCTTCCCCCTGAAATGCCGTCACTACAGGATAAAGCACTCTCTTGGTGAATTGTTTTAATTGTGATTCAGAATCTGCCACTGAATCTTTACGAGCGTTTTGTTCCTTTAAAGATATTCGAAGCGGTAAAGGACCAATGAGTTGCTACTCTCTAAAGCGATTGATTAAAAGTTTTGAGGAAACTGGATCTCTGGAAGCAAAACCTCGGAGTGGAAGACCATCGACATGCAAGTCTGTGGCTGTTACGGTTTTGCAGAATGCTGAAGCTATTGAAACGTTATTCACTTATGGAGAAGTAAGTGCTAGACAAGTTACTCGACAAACGGGGATTTCGTATGGAACAGTTTGGAGAGAACAGATATTTAGAATTTTTCTATAAAAATATCCTAAAAAATTCAAAGTTTCCACGAGTTGAAAGTCAGCGATTTTGAGAAGCGTCAAGAATTCGCTGCATGGGTTTTCCGGCAAATTGATATTGATGAAAACTGGCTGTCAAATGTTCTAAGAACAGATGATGCTCACTTTTATCTAAAGGGAGAATTTAACATTCAAAACTGCCTCATTTTGGCAACAGAAAACCCTAGGATTTTTACAGAAATACCACTTCATCAGCACAGAGTTACAGTTTTGTGTGGGTTCACTTCTTCTTTTATTATTGGGCCATTTTACTTTGAACAAATCGATGGAAGAACTTTTAAAACCGTTTTTGTAACTGGTGAACGTTATGTTCAACTTTTGAGAGAAAAGGTTATTCCCATATTGCAGGACAGACAAGTACTAAGCGAAATAACATTCTTGCAAGATGGAGGACCTCCTCATATCTCCCGCGGTGCCAAACAATTGCTGAAGGAAACGTTCGGTGGAATTCGTTGATAAGTCGCCACTTTATATACCAGTGGCGCCCAATATCACTAGACTTAACGCCTTACACTTTCGGTTATGGGGGTACATTAAGTCGCGTTTTTATCGATGCCGGCCTACCACATTGGCCATGTTGAAGACTTCTATCAGATTGCACGTTTTAAAAATTTCAACTATTTAATTGTGACCATTTTGTCATCTATCGTCTGCAGGCGGTGTTTGAGAATGAAGGGCGCAACATTGAGCAAGGATTGTGACCTAATACAAGAGAGAAGGCAGTTACCCGATGTGTTATTATTCGCAGCTCTTTGTTTTGGGTTATGGGAATAATAAATGCTGTCCTCACATCTTGACTCTTTTTTTTTCCTGTAAACGGTCATTTTTTTGTTTGTCATTTGCCCACATTTTATATTATGTCGTGCAGGCCAAAGTGTTATAACTTCTCGAATAACACTGGTATACACAATTTTACCCCTTATGTTTAGTTTATCGCTTTTCGCTCATTAGAAGAAATAGCATAAGGAATAATCTCTGTATCCCCCCCAACTTTAGATGTTTTGCGCAAAAAATAATACAAAATGATTTTACTACCACGTTTTTCAACGCAAAAGGTCGATTTAAAAATGATTTTTTTTTAGGGGATACATTTTCAAAATTATGTACAGTATAATAAACAATGATAACATTTGACAAACCCATAGGATATTTGGAATAAAGTACGACGAATATATTTTGTCACTCCCCTCTATATTTGATTTTTGGATCATGACAAATATCCAGTTAAATAGTCAAGTGTCGACAATTAGTCAAGAAACTATACATTCCTTATAGCACGAAATCCTATTAGTAGTGCCATCATAATTTTTGGTACTATATTAACATTTCAAAAATCGTGTATTGATATCAGTAGTTATTTTCAAACCTTCAATTTATTTCACAAAACTTCATCTAAAATATAAATATTTTTCGCTACATGTTTTAATTTGCATATACCTATTTTACATATCTCAGATTGTATTTAAAAATCGTCAACCAATTCTTCTAACTTTTGGCGAAATGGTGTTTTATTAATTTATCATTTGATATTATTAGGGTTCTTTCCTGGTATTCAAAAAGGAAAATTACGTGTCGTTCAGTTATATTTTTCAATTTATCAAACAATTTGGCCGTTGAATCTCTGATTCTGGTAGAGCGCCATCTCTAGCGAATAAAGTTGTAACTAAAATCAATTTCGAATTTTTCATTATTTGCCATAAAAAATCCCATTGCATCCTGAACACAATGGTGTTTACCGCATTTCTCTAGCGCAAATATTCGCGGAGTTATTAATTTTTAAAGTTGTGCGGGACTTTTGGATCACCCTGTATAATTTATCAGTATATAAATGATCAGTTTCTTAAAAGATATTTGTTGCTATATAATTTAAAATATATCTGCAAAAGGTATTGAATTTAATATACATTTCTTTAGTGAAAATAAAAATACTTGAATCTGTTACTATAAATTATTTTCGATTCTATAGTCTTGGAAAACAGGACAATCCAGTAAAAGATGTATTGAGGTTTGTTCCTCATGTCCACAAAACAACTCGAGTCTTCCACCGCTTTAATTTTTTTTTAAAGCTTCTGAAATTTCTATGATTAGAAATGAATTGAGAATTATGAAAGTTTCGTCGGAAATATTTTCGTATGTTGATAGGGAAGAAGCTTTGAAAAGTTTCATCTGTGTTGTTCTTTAAAGTAGCCATTTTAAATTCAATAAAATACGTTATTATGCTTGGGACATCTAAATTGTATTTTTGTTTTTCTTCTAAATTTAAATTATTTAGTTCATATTTCATTTCTTTGGATTCAATGAAATCGTTAAGCAAAGGCATCTTGGCTATGCTGTGTATACAATTAGAACTCGTTGTTTATTGTCGCGCTTGACCCCTCCGGTTCCTTCGCGACGACGCCGTTCCTTCCCTCGTGGTTCACCTCTCCCTCTGCAGCTGTACCCTGCAGAGCACCCAAGGACGTCCGAGAACCACCGTTCAAGTGGAACTCCTTTCCTCTGGCAGTATTTTTCGGCCTTACCACTGGTGGGGGGACACGAGAGACTTACCAGAAGAGTAGCAGCAGCGATGTGGCGATGGCGAGAGTTAACAACAGCAAGCGGGCACCAAGACTTCAAACAATACTTTTTTTATTGTCATTTTTACTACAGATAACATATAACTAAAATAACATACAACGGGTATTTACATTTATTTACACACCAGAACCAATATAAACACATATTTACAACTATTTGCTCCAGGAAATAGGACCACAGCAGTCGGCGATATTCGCACAAGTTCCAAACGGGAAACAGGCGAAAGCGCCATCTATTGGCGGAGGTTGTAGATGTTTTCAGGCCTTATACGCGACAATATGATTGCGTGCATCGTAATAGCATTTGGTATTAAAATGAATTTTATTTATTTATATTTTTCTTATTTATGAATTTATATCATGTCTCCGATCCATAAGAAATCATTGGCCCAAATATTGTTTTGTATAATGTATGTCTCTTTTGGGTACTCAGACCCCAAGCTTTTCCGCTAATTGACAGTAGCAGATTTTTTTTTATATTTTTGTTTATTTAGTATAATATCTATGTGAGGATTGAAATTAAGTTTTTTCTTTCTAAAATGATTTACAAAAGTGAGTCCTAATATTATAATTTCTTGTACTGGCATATTTATTTTATTTCAAACTTTATTGCGGTCATGTTTTTATTGTGCGAATGCAGAATGTTAGTTTGCTCTAGACTGATTTTTAGTTTATTTTGAGTACACCATTAAGTTGCTTTATATTAAATAACTTAGTTAGAAATGTGTGTGCTTGATGATTGTCGCTTGACACTTTTATTTTGACTCGTATATTTATCTGATTGTTCAATAATGGCGGAAGCTGAAATATTTATTTTCTCCTTTTTAGAGCATTTTTCAAATAAAAAATATTTTTAAAACTATTTTTTATTAATTAAATATTAGTATCGATATTATTAACCGCTGGAGTTAGAGATTATTATTGCCTAATTTTATATTTGTGGAATGTGTTTGCGTGCGTGTTGGTGTGGCTTGTGGAAAGGCCGCTGATAAAATTATAATTAAAAATTAATTTATTTGAAGCCAGAAATATATAAAGAGAAAAGAAGTAACGGCCGAAGTAACGGCCGTTGGGAGCAAGCCTTGTTTAAACAACAAAGTCCCGGATTGCCGCCCCGCGCGCATGCGTAGTCAGGTCGCCACACTACCGCCCGTATGTGTAGTGAAGCTCTGTCCCAGTTCGCGCTTGCTGAAGAAAAGTGTGGTCGCCACACAACTCCCCCTCCAGTAGGATCCTTAAAGATCCTATGTAGTCGTAGAGGGAACTCTTGGTAGGGTGCCTTGTTGGGTTGGGATCTGGTCTTGGGGGCTTGAGGGAGGCACCTGTCCTTTTTAAATGTTGGCCAGATGTAATGGGTGGCGACCATCTTGTTAGCTTGCAGGTACACGATGGGTTGCTCGGTGATAGGTATAGTCGCCGTGAGTACCGGAGGAGCTATTGGTATTGGGGAAGTAGTGACTCTTGCTTCAATGGGAGGTAATGACTGTTGGATAGTGTTTTGATGTTGTGGTACCGAAGTTTGGGCGGGCTGCAAATGGAGAGGAGTCCTTGCAGCCGCGTTATTGGTTTCTTTCAAGAAGAGTGGATGTTTCTGCTCGCAGGATGGAGGCAAGGGCTCTTCATGAGACGGCGGCTGCTGGGGAAAGGGATTGTCACTGTGCATTGGGGTGGAGAAAACAGTTGCAGGGGGGGGGCGCGAGATGGTGGTTGAAGGAAGGTTGGAGCAGAACGATGAGGAGTTCAGGGATGAAGAGTTATTCAGAGAGCTGGTGGGAGAAGGCAAGGTGGAGTTTGAGTTGAGGTCTCCAAAGTTCTGGACTGTAGTCACCGGGGCAGTTGTTGTGACATTCATGTCACGGGGAAAAGCCGTCTGCTCCAGGTGTTGGAAGCTATTGGAGGTAGAAGTACAGGGACCACAGTGCTGAGATGGAAGTGTTTTGGACAATTTAACCAGGATAATAGAGGGTCTCTGCTCAGCAATGGGCTTATTTTCTGAAACTTGAGCTGTTCGTGCCTCGTGCGACTGGCCAAATCGCTGGAGAAGCCGTTCTTTGAGCGCCGCATATTTTCCTGAAACTGGTGGGTTTTCTACAATGTTGTACGCGCAGATGAGAGTTAGTCGATCTAAATCAACAACCGTTGCGTTATACTTGAATTCGTCACTGGCGACGTTTGCGAAAATAAAGGCAGCTTCCAGTTGGCTGAGCCACAATGGAATGTCGTTTGGCAAGAAGGGTGGAGCTCGAAAAATCAATCTTGATATTTGAATGTTTGAGTTTCCATGATTTGCAAAGATTTGCCCTTGACGATTGCCGTTAATTCTTCATTCGAGTCGTCCGGCTCACCAATTTTTTGTGGGATATTTGCGTGCGTGTTGGTGTGGCTTGTGGAAAGGCCGCTGATAAAATTATAAATAAAATTAATTTATTTAAAGCCAGAAATATATAAAGAGAAAAGAAGTAACGGCCGTTGGGAGCAAGCCTCGTTGTTTAGATGACACGCGTGGCCAGAAATTCCCGGTTTGCCGCCCCGCGCGCATGCGTAGTCAGGTCGCCAAACTACCTCCCGTATGTGTAGTAGAGCTTTGTCTCATTTCACGCTCGCTGAAGCAAAGTGTGGTCGCCACATATTAATAAAGAATTACATCAGTCTGAAATGCATAAATCAGAGGGCACCAAATTATGTATTGCTTGGATTGCCAGTACAGCACCAAACTCTGCATGCCTGGAACACGTGAGGGAGCTGAGCCGCTCGAGAGGATGCGCTAAAAAAATAGCATAGAATCTGATAGATTTAGGTTCTCAGATTTATATCTGCAAACACAATACAAAAGTTAGTTTTATTTATTTAACAGTTGGGAGAGACACGCCATATCCTCAATTTGGATAATTGCGTGTATATTTTAAATTATATACAATTAATATATACAATTGAACATTGGAAATCATTAAAATTAAACGTTCGATGTCAAATTTTACATATAGCAATTATAAGTAGTAGCTTGAAATATGTACAGTCAACACTTTCGCCTCAAAATATACATCCTGCAGAATCTATTAAACTTGATGTATTGGTCTTTGTTGCAAGCAGCTTGTTTTGTATTAGTCAGGTAAAGTTGGTTTTCTTCCCTTAGATCAGAAGTTAATGGACAGTTTATCAGAAGGTGTTCAGGGGTTTGTTGTTCGTTTCCACAAGTGCATGCAGGTGAACCAATTTTGCCAATTCTAAACAAATATGTGTTGAAGTCACCATGTCCAGTAAAAAATTGAACGTTATAGAAGTTAGGTTGAACATAGTTAGGAATTCTTGAAGTATCAAAGAATCCCTTGAAATTATCATTGGCACCTCCATAGTATTCCTCAAATTTCTGGTTTATAAAATTAGATATCATTTTTCTTTTAGTTGGATCTGATTTTTTGTATCCAATATTCATTTTTAGTATATTTGTTTCAATAAAATCCGTGAGCTTTGGTGTTCTAGCAACAATATGAGTACAGTTTGAAGATGTTGAATTATAAACCTGTGTACTGTGCTTCAAAATTTTGTACTGCAGATAGTTTAATTTATCTTTGACTTTTTTGGGTATAAAGTTGTACCAGATCGTGGAACCATAAGTTAGTGAACTTCGAAACAGTGTCTTATAGAGTTCTATTCTTCTTTCACTGTCCAGTCCCCATGCTTTCCCGGTTAATCCAATTAGGTATCCACTAGCTCTATTTGTCTTAGTAATAATCTCATCAATATGGGGCACAAAATCCAATTTGTTTTTATTTCTGTGATTTATAAAAGTTATTTTCATAATCTTCAGTTTTTCTACCCGATTGGCAGTGATAGTGTTCGGAATTTTTGCAGCTATTTTGCTATTAAACAAGTATAAGATTTTCGTTTTCTCTTCAGATACGGTCACCTTATTGTTCCCACACCAGTCTAATATTCTCCCCATGACCTTTCCTGTTGTATTCCGAAGTTCTGTCAAGTTGTTTCCCCAACATATCACAGTTAAATCATCCGCATAAGCAATGATTTCGCTGTTTGATTCTGAATAGTTATTCAATAAATCGTTTAGAATAATATTCCATATTGTAGGGGATATAGGCCCACCCTGTGGACATCCCTTGCTTAATTTTTTGTGGGTTTCATTTGATGAGTATCTAAATCTCACTCTTCTATTATTAAGAAAATACTGTAGTAGTTTTATTATTGAAGCTTGAACGTTGTCCTCATCTAGTCTTTTCAGCTCCATCGGCCACCATGCATTGTCGAACGCTCCACTTATATCAACTGCGATTATAGCTGTATATTCTTTGTTTTTATGTTCTAGAGCTATTTTGACAATTTCATTTAATGCAGAGATAGTAGATCTTTATCTTCTAAATCCATGTTGACGATTGTTAAGCAGATTTGAGTCTTCATAAAATTTTATTAGTTTGTTGTTAATTATTTTTTCAAATATTTTGGAAATGTTTGAGTTGAGACAAATGGGTCTGTAGTATTTATAAATTTTTATGTCTGTTTTACCTGGTTTGGGAATAATTATTACCTCAGATTTTTTCCATTCATTCGGATAATAATTTAAATCTAAGCATTTTTGAAAAAGTTTCACCAGTATTGGAACTATTAGTTGTTTAGTATGTTTTATCATATTGTTAGAAATATTATCAATTCCAGGCGTTTTCTTTGAGTTTAGCTCATCAATTATTCCATTTACTTCATTGGGCGTTATTATTATATTTTCTTTATTATGAAATCCTAGAGTATAGTTCCTTATGTTTTTGTGGAAGGTTGTGTCTTCATTATCTCTATCATCGGGGAAAAGGTTGTTCAAAAGTTCTACTGTCTTCTGGAATCGTTCTTCATTTTTATTCACTTCTAAGATTTCCAAAATTCCCTTTCGGTTACAACCGTTTTTAATATTTTTGTATACCCTGTATAAATTTCCATATGGGTTTATTGATTTGATGTCCTCTAAGAAAAACCTCCAAGACATTCTTTTAGCCTTATTTATTTCCCTGACGTATTTGTTTCTTGCACTTTTATACTGTTGTTGAATATGGATAGAGGGATTTTTCGCCCGATAATAGGAGTTACGGAGGTATTTACAATAGCTCTCAAGGCGTGTCAAGCCCGCGTTCCACCATCTGTTTATGTTGTTTTTTATTTGTTTGTTTTTTCTTAGTTTAAGAGTATTATACGCTGCTTCAATGAGCGTGTTCGAAAGTTCTTTTACCGCGCTATCGACGTCTTTCCTTGTATTTGCTGTATCTAAAAGGTTTTCAATATTATTTTGATCTATTTTAATGAAATTCTGGACAAAATTTGACCAGTTCGCCTTTTCTTCACTGAATTTCCATGTGGAATAATTAGTAGCTGTGGTGAAATTGTCAGTTATATGTACTTCATAGATTATTGCTACATGATCAGAGATCTGCGATATTTGTTCTGTGTGCCAGTCTCTGATAGCTGCTATTGCTTGTTTGTTAGTCAGCGTAAGATCAATCACACTAGCATTTCGACATGTAGTGGATTTATTATTATGTATGATTAAGTTCGTTTCGTCAATGATGGGGATCAATCTATGCCCATTGTAATTTTTTGTGGAATCGTACCATAATGGCGATCTGGCGTTGAAGTCACCACTTATAATTAGGGGCGTGTTTATAAATGTTTCAGTTAGTGATCTGAAGAATGTTTCGTGCTCCTTTCTCATAGAATTGGGGTGAATATAAATATTTGATATAGCAATTTCCTTACTTTCTGTTTGTATAGAAATGGTTGTGGCGAAGGAGTTAGTGAATTCTTTTATTAGTTTAATTTGTAACGCATTGTTTCTAACAATTATTGCTGTATTTATATTTGGACTGTTCTCCTGATGATATATTATATTGTTTCCTGGAAAAATTATATCTTCTTTTATTTTATAAGGCTCCTGAATCAGAATTAAGTCTGTGTTTATGAATTTTTTGGATGAATATAGTTCACTCATGCAGGTATTGCTTTTCCTATCATTTTGTTGAATAATTTTAATTCTATCAGTAGCTGTGTTTCTTCCATTCATATGCATTCAAAAAGTGTTTTAATTCTTGTTCTCCTCTTCTTGAATTGTTGAGTAATCGGTACGCTGCATCGTGTTTTTAATCTCTCTTTCGTAGATTGGGCACGCTTGGGTATTTGGTTTATGATCTAAATTTTCGTTCTTAAAATATGGGTGCTTGCAGCAATTGCTGCATCTTATTATTTCGGAGCAGTGATGCTGTCCTTCCATTCCACATTTTATACATTTATTTATATTTGGGCAGTTTCTGGTCCGATGTCCAGGGTGGAATAAATAACAGTTTTGGCATTGATCAACAAGCACTTTGTCCCTAATATCGCACCGTTGGATATCAGTATATATTTTGCCAAGTTTTTTAATAATAGCATAGGCCCCCGGGGAGACCCTCAGAACTACATCTTGCTCAGCCTTTACAGATTTAAAAGTTAGTGCTTCACGTGAAGATAGCATAGCCACCAGGAAAAAAAAAGTTGCCAAGTTACTATTTGAAGTCATAATTGAAGCTATCTGCGTAAATCAATGGGTTAGTGATTAAAATAAGTAGCTTGGGGCTTCGTTCTCTTTGGTCGGGGGCCGCTGCCCTTTTATATAGTACTAGTCGAATGACCCGGTCAACGCCCGGGTTTTACCCGATTAAATGTTTTTATTCAAATACTATTCGTTACAATTATAAATTGGCGCCGTGGATGTCACTCTTGTGAAACGTCCCGCTCCAAATTTGTGTCTGAGGAGCGATATTTTTATTGAGAGATGATCTGGCTTCGTGTCTTCTGCTCGAATGATTTTTTTTTATGTTAGAATTTTGTTCCTGAATACTAAAAATGAACTGGCTTCACCCGTGGTCTCTGCTTTTTGGAACTTTTCCTGATATAATTTTGTATCTGATAATCAAATTATGATACAGCAATATTATCATCATCATTTTCTGACTAAAAAAAACAACTATTTTTGCCCAAAACCTGTCAATTTCAATTTTTCTTGGCTAAAAATGCGACAAATATCCCTTCCATATTTTTCTCTATGTCCTGTTAAAACCCCTTTTTACATGTACATTAGGTCAGCTGATATTACCTTCCATCTTCACCGCTAGAGGCGCTGCTTGCGAGCGAAAGGGCAAATTTGCAACGCAATTTGCAAATAACTCGACGAATATTCGGAATAGACACCTGAAATTTTCACTATAAGTTTTTTCAGATTCTACTCTATATACTGTTAAAATTTCAGTCAGATTAGTAACGTATTGTGGACGTGTATAGCCGACATAGGAACAAACACACATACATACATACACTGAATTTTATATATATAGGGATAGTGTCGTGCGTACACATGGCGTGTACTATAAATAAGTACTCAAGATGGGTACTATAGGGTAACATGGCGAGCAACAGCCCCCTTAACAGTCCCACCACGAGAAGGCAGAGAACATGGGACCGCGAGAGTCTCGACACCACAGTCTTGCGTACATGGTAAAGCTAGACCTCGTTCCTCATGGCTGAGGGGTCATTCTACTAATGGTTGGCTCTCAGGAAGTATCTCCCTGAACTATAAGAGGGGTAGAGTATCTGCACGCAGGAAGTCAGAAACGGCTCTTACCTGAACGAACGCCAAACATGCGTTAGATGGAAGATTCCAGCGGCTTCAGCGACTGATCTGCAAACTCAAGTGGCCGTTATTTACAAAAACAGCTCGAATCAACCTGGAAGTACAAAATAAGTTTGGTGACAGAGGTTGAAAGTTGCAGCGGGTCCAGTTTTGGGCTGCAACAATTAGTCATTAAAAAGTCAATCACCGGGCATCCACCTTCGGCAACTCGCTTGACCTAAACGTGAAGCAAGAGATATTAAATCACAGTTTGTTGTCAATATCCGTTGGCTAACCTAGGGAGGAAGCTTCATTAAAGTTTCTTATCATTCTTGTGAAATCGCCATTTTGGAAGAACTGAAACACTCAACGCGCGGGCTCATCCCTCTCTAGCTATACATACTTACTCGTTAGTCTGGGCTCCACCATTGAAGAACTGAAACACCCAACACACAGCCTCCTCCCTCTCTAGCTATACATAGTTACTCGGTAGTCTGGGCTCCACCATTGAAGAACTGAAACACCCAACACACAGCCTCCTCCCTCTCTAACTATACATAGTTACTCGGCAGTCTGGGCTCCACAATTGAAGAACTGAAACACCCAGCACACAGCCTCCTCCCTCTCTAACTATACATAGTTACTCGGCAGTCTGGGCTCCACCATTGAAGAACTGAAACACCCAACACACAGCCTCCTCCCTCTCTAACTATACATAGTTACTCGGCAGTTTGGGCTCCACCATTGAAGAACTGAAACACCCAACACACAACCTCCTCCATCTCTAGCTATACATAGTTACTCGGCAGTCTGGGCTCCACCATTGAAGAACTGAAACACCCAACACACAGCCTCCTCCCTCTCTAGCTATACATAGTTACTCGGTAGTCTGGGCTCCACTATTGAAGAACTGAAACACCCAACATCCTTTCGTTAAGAACATCGTTTTTTACAGTGTACAGAAAGTATGTAATGAATTCAATAATGAAGTTTTAGTATGAAAACCATGAATTACATTTTAATTAAAGAAATTTAACACGTCTATTTGTTTATAAAATATTCAGCTGCTTTAGCACAGAATTCCACTTGAAATAAGTGACGCAGCAACACGAGCTAACCAAGAAAATACAATAGCTTCGGTCTGGGTTCACTACTAAGAACCATGCCCCTAATTTTTAATTTCCTTGAAATAGTATCACATTATTTGTTACAGGATCCCTAAAAAATACTTTAAATTCGATTTATAGATGGTGTGAAGTCTCAATCCACATTCAGTACAAATTGTTTGCGATGCAAGCGGAATAACTATGCTCGATGCTTTGAATGTTTGCATTTTTCTATTATCCCAAAATCACCTATATTCATAGAATCGCTAACTACATTTACTAGGAATCCCACTGGAGTTCCAGCTGTATAAGTCAATCGATACAAGACAATAGGAGAGAGTGCGGTGATCTTTCCGCTTGCATGATCCACCAGCTTACCTCCCAACCTCCCTATATCCCTTCCCGCACTCTGGCCTACCTTCTTTCACCTGCCTCTCGCACTTAGACGTGCCCTAACCTACGCGGCATGAGATCGCGTGGCCCAGGCAAACATCCTAAAAACGATCTGAAAACTTGTCTTACATCACAGAGCGATTTTCAGGGGGTTTCCATTACCCATTCCCCTGGTTGGCTGTATGATGGGTTATAGTTTAATCGCAGTAAAAGGAGTGAAGAGAAGTGTTTTTTAATAGTTAAGAATTCATGCTAGATAGTCGTCTCTTATATATAGATGGCGCGTTGTATTTCCTTTGTAATTGATTAAGGTCTGAATACCCCCCCCCCCCCCTCTCTCTCTCTCTCATTCATTCATTAATTTGTGCGGAATGTGCACTTTCTGTATTGACGAGATGTCAATAAATCATGTTCAATTGTCAATTCTCTCTCTCTCTATATATATATATTTAACCTTATATAATCTTACCCTGCCTTCAATGACCACCGTGGTATCAGGCCTCGCCTGCGTCTTTGCGGCCGGCGTCGTTGTTCACCGGCAGCAGATCCTATGGCCTGGCAAGATGGCTGTCATCGACCTCAACGTCCGGGGAGTCTCCATGGCGTGTGTCAACGCCCACGTCTTTTATGCTCCCGAAGAGCGCTGCCGCCAGCTCCAGATCATCGCAGCTTTGGGGCGTGAAGAAGGTGCGTGGATCCTCGGTGATTTGAACATCTCTGAGGAGTCGGCGAAGGACATGGCATCAGGTTCAGCAGAAGCCCTCGCGGAGCTCCTGGACCAAGCCGACCTCGTCGATATCGCAACCTTCTTCGATACTGCACTGGAGCAAACCAGGGTTGCTACGATCGGAAGTCGGGTCGACGCGCGTCGTCTGGACAGAATCCTACTTCCATCAGGCTTCTGCGACCGCGTCACCCAATATCAAACCATCGACTACGCCTACTCGGACCACCGTGCCGTCCTGATTCAAGTAAGAGATCCAGCTTCTACAAGACTTCCCTGCTTCGGAAAGCTGCTACGGTCAGACCTCTTTGTCGATCGAATGGAAACGTTCATCGATGAAATATGGGTAGACCTAGCAAATCTCTCACCCCCGATGTTATGGGAACAATGGACCAGGATCAAAGCAAATGTGGTTGCGGAGATTCGGTCACTCGCGCCTGCCGTCGCCGAGTCCGGCGGTGGATACATCGAGAGAGCAAGTCTCTTCCTGAGGCGGAGACTGGAGGATGACACTGCCCGCTCCGACTATCCATCCTTGTCGGACCTCGGGCGTTCCCTCCGAGCCAGACGTCGTTCTCCCTCCACCTTCACCGACGACGATGGCAACGCCATCTCCGGGGGCCAGCTTAGGCGTTTCCTTCTGGAGCGCTTAAGCAGTCGCTTCGCTCAGGCTCCAAACTCGGAAGAAGCCATCGCCGACTTCCTAGATGAAGTGACTCCCCTGGAGTACGACGAGTGGGACCAGCGCTTTCTCGCCGACATCTCCCGCGACCAGATAGCGGCAGCCATCCATCGCCTGCCAAATGGCCGTACCCCGGGATGGGACGGACTACTCTGCGAGTTTGTCAAAGCCTTTGAAGATTTCTTCGCCGAAGTTCTTTGGCAAGTCTTCGAGGCTTCTCGACTTCGCGGGGCCTTACCTCCATCCTCAAGGCGCAGCAAGGTCATTCTGCTGCCGAATGTGCACGGTGGTCCGGGTCTACAGGCTTTCCGGCCAATCAGCCTGCCAACGACCGACTACAGGGTCCTCAGCGGCGTGCTCATGGCCCGTCTGCGACGTCATCTTTCAGACCTGGTGGCCCAATGTCAGACCTACGCCGTTCCAGGACTGTCATCCTCCTGGAACATCGCGCGAGTGTGTGACGAAACCGCCGTGGCATCCAGACATGACACGCCGCTGGCTGTCATCTCTTTGGACTTGAAGTCGGCCTTCGACACCCTGAGCAGGAGCTACCTGTTCACCCTGCTGGAGAAGCTGGGCCTACCATCTACCTTCCTAGGGTGGCTTGCTGTCATCTACGGGGAGGCAGACGCCTCCATCCGGGTCGGAGATGTCTACATCAAGGCCTTCCCGCTTCTCAACGGGGTGAGGCAGGGCTGCCGTCTCAGCGGCGCGCTCTTCAGTATCGGAGTTGGACCTCTGCTACGCCGCCTCGAGAGGACCTTGGGCCGAGGCAACGTGGTCGCCTATGCGGACGACATCGTACTCTTCATCAGGGACGACGCTCAGTTTGAGCTCGTGCCCCTGATCTTCGAAGAGTTCCGCATGTCCTCTGTGGTGGCTATCAACTTCACGAAGAGCGGCGGGCTCTGGTGCGGTTCCTGGAAGCACCGGGCGGATTCTCCTCTGGGAAACTCCTGAACGTCAGAGTCGCTGACCGTCCTGGAACACCGTCGCCTCCCAGGCCTCCCACCTGATGGGGCTGCTGGAGCGAGCCATCGCGAGGTGGTCGCTCTTCACCCGCGGCCTGTCGCTGGTGGGTCGTGCTCGCGTGGCCAACGGCCTGGTCCTGGGTCCGATCCTGCACCACCTCCACGGCTACCTCATCAAACACACCTGAAACCAACATCGGCCGGCTGTAGGCGCGGTTGGCCCGCTTCGTGTGGGGTACGAGCCGAGTCTCGTGGCTCCCCGTGCGCATCCTGGCTCGTTCAGTCTCCGATGGTGGCGTCGGCTTGCTTGACATCGCCGGCCAGCTTCGGCTCGCCTGACTGAAGGAGGTCCAGGCCTCTCTTCGCGGCGCCGCCAACGGCTACTCTTGGCTGGTCCGCAGCCAGGCGTGGCTGACACCGCCGGCTCCTGACGTCTGGCACTCGCCTAGGAGGAGGAGACTGCTGAGCCTGTGGAAGGCCGCGTCCAGCGTTCTCGAGCTTGACCACCGGGTTATTCATCCCGCCAGCCTGAGGTCCCTGCGTCTTCGAGGTGACAACAGGTTCCTGCGGCCGCCAGACCTGCTGGCTCCCGAGCGCTAGCTACAAGCGACTGTCGGGGACTTCTCCGATGGCGCCCCTGCACTAGCGCGCTCAATGCGGGCCGCCCTCCTGGACGCGCAGCATCTGGGGGCCTTCTGCCAACGTCTCCTGCGGGAAAACGCCAGCTCCAGCTATCATGCGGAGTACGAGGCGGAGACCATCGTCCTGCGGGGATCGGCGATTCCCAGTACCCGCCTCACCAGCCAGAGGGCGCGCCGGGCACTTGATTCGGCACGGCTCCAGGAGTATACTGTTGCCGAGCTAGCTGCGCGGTGGATCTCTACCGTGGATGTGCCCCGCTCCATCCCCTGGCCGACCTGCGTCGCAACTGCTTCTCGGGGCACGACGCAGATGTCGCCCTACGGCTGGCCCTCCACGCCCTACCCCATCCTGACCATCCTGCCTCGAGGCGTGCCAACTGTGCCGCCTGTGGGTCCAGCGACGGGTCGCTGACCTACAGATTTTGGAGTTGCCGAACTGTGCGACCCCTGCTCCGGGAGGTGTTCGCCTCCTGCGAAATTTCCCTGGATTTGCAGGCCTGGTTCTTCGGCGTCGGGCTCCATCCCGAAGCAGTGAGGCTAACAAGTGTGGCGAAGGCTACCATCTACAAGTACCATCTTGGTCTTGAGTTGGGTAATGCCAGCCAACACATCGACCGGCCCACTCTGAGGGAAAGAACTCTCGCAGTCCATCGGTGGCAGAGTTTTTCTCGCGGTGGGCGCCACCAATAAAGACCTTGTATATATATTTATATATATATATTTATCAATTATTTTATCTATTTATATATATTTATTCATATATCTATCATTAATAATCTTATTTATTCATTTTATCTATTTAACCTATATAATCTTATATGGACGTTATAATAAATCAGTTTCAATCTCAATCTCTCTTTCTCTCTCGGCCGTGCGGCCGCGCGGCGCGCGAGCTCCGCATTTTTCTATCTGGAGATGGAAAACTTCGAGTTTTCTAACCCATATGCAGTACTGGCGGTGAGCCAGGATAAAGATCTACACGGCGGTATGATTCCCATCGAGGTAGCTGAAATGGAAGTCGATTTATCGACGATAAAAGATTCGACGAATAATTGTTTGAATCCAGGTGTGAGCGACGGACATGCAAATTCGTTCGTGAAAAACGGCGGATATGTAAATCCGGCCACGGCAAAAAGTGAAAATTGGGCGGAGCAAGTTGAGGCCGCGGAAAAGGATAATAACACCGAACCTTTTGAATCTGTACACCGGAAAAAAAAGGAAACGTTTTGACTTAAAAGTTAGCGGGCCCAGATTGTGAGGCCGGACGCTAGCTCTCCAAAACCATCTGGACAGCTTCGAAGGACCACAAAAGAGTCTGTGACCCACGTCAGGAACACCAGACAGCAACAGGCGCTGAACAAAGCTAGATCAGAAGCAACATCGTTCGACCAATGCTGCTATGTCGAATGGTGCGCGGATTTCCATCACGTCCACTATATGAAGGCCTTGGAAGAGTTGCTGGGGAAGGATTCCGTCTACCAGCTGATGAAGAAGTCCGGCCATGCTATGGTCGCACTGGCCAGCATTGAGAAGGCGGAGCGCCTGGTGGAGAATGGACTCACCATCAACAACACCTTCCTCAGGGCATTCCCATACAGAAGGAAGGCGGAGAAGATCATCCTCGGGAACCTGCCCATCGCAGTGAGGGAGGAGGACATCATCGAGGCCCTGCGACCTTACTGCCGGGTTGTCTCCCTGGCCTATGAAGTGGTGTCCTGTAACGGATACACCTGGACCACCGGCAACAGGGAGGCCTTCGTCCTCCTGAATGAAGGACGCAAACTCCACCAGCTCCCTGCCAAGCTGGTGATCATCTCCAAAGGAGAGTCCACACCCGCCTACGTCACCTACGGCGTTAGGTGTAGTAGATGTCACCGCCAGGGACATCGGCGAGCCACCTGCCCCCAGGGCACCCGAAGTGGACCGGTGTTGACACCTCCACCCCCCTTGCCCACGCCCTCCCACAGCTACACAGCGACTACATCGGCTGAGGGAAATTCTGGAACCATCCAGACAATCCATGTGACACCTCCCAATCCTGCCGCGTCTTCGCCCGCGGAGAGCTGCCCAGTCCTTTCCCAGAACACTCCAGCCACCAAGCCTTCTACTCCGGCGCCGAGCACCAGCGTGTTACCATCTCTACTAGCACCTTCCTCGACCACTACTTCACCAACAGCGGACCCTGCCAAAGATCAGGCCAAGACTGCACTAACAATGGGATCTTCCGTCCCTAAACCACAAACCATACAGCTTCCTCAGCTCACTTTACAGAAGGTTGAGGATCTGTTCAAGGTACTAGACGCTGACTCCTTCCTGGAACCCCTATATTTGGATTATCACAGGTGGGAAATAGAGAAGGCTGTTGTCTGCCCAACTATGAGGGAGGACGTCTTCACATTTCTTTCGCCCGAGCAGATCTCTGCTCTGAAGAAATTCCTTGACAAGGCAATCGCCCATGTCGGGGACAAGGACTCCGACCTAGGCAAGAGGCTGTCCGACTTCAGGACAGAATGCGACATTGAACGAGACGAATCCCCATGGTATTCGTCTGATACAAACGATTAGAGATTCTGAATATTTATTTTTTGTTATATTTAACTGTTTTAATGTTTAACTGTTGACTCGAGGTCAATAAACCTTTTTAATTGTCATTGTCTCTCTCTCTCTCTCTCTCTCTTTCGGCCGTGCGGCCACGCGGCGCGCGAGCTCCGCGTTCATCGGGCATGGAGGGCGAGAGAATGGAAGTAACAAATAGGTTTTCTATATTGGCGGATAGCCAATATGACGGGGAACAGGCTGGTGCAGTTCCCGTCGATATATTAGCAAACAACGCCGAAATCTCGGCGGAAAACGTTTCTACAAGGAATTCTTCGAATTCGGAAACAATTGCAAACTATGTTAAATCGCCCGCGACAAGCGGCGGATATGCAAATCTCTCGCAATCAAGCCGGAATTGGGCTGACATGGTTGAAAACGAAATGGATAACTACGAGCCATGCAAAAAGAGGAAACGCTCGCCTCCTTCAGAAAGGGTGCGCCAGCCTCAACCTGGTCCATCACGCCAGACTGAAGCCACCCGGGACAACACTGCGCCGTGCCAGCCATCGCGCCCCAGGAACATCATTGAACAAATCAAGGTCCCCAGACAAATGCTGGATCAATGCCGGAGCAAAGCAGCTGCCGGAACATTTGACCAGATGGTCTATCTGGAGTACTCCCCGGAGTTCACTCCGATGGACTACATCAAGGCCCTGGAGAATAAACTGGGGAAAAGCTGCGTTGTACAGCTGGGAAAAGCATCCGGGCAGATGTTAGTTGGCCTTGAGAGGCCTGAAATGGCGGAAAAAATGATAGAGGACAACTTATGGTCAAGGGAGCCCTCCTCAAAGCCTTTCCTTACCAAAAGAAGGCAGAAAAAATATCGATCGGCGGGCTTCCATTTGTCATTGAAGACGCGGACATCATCAGGACCCTGAGGCCCTACTGCCAGGTGGTCTCCATCGCCCCTGCCGTGAATTCTTCCGGCGGCTACACCTGGCTGGACCTTAAAAAGACGGCATTCATCCTGATTAAAAACGGGGAAAAAAATCACAGATCTTCCTAAGAATATTGTTGTAACTGCCAAGGGCGGCTCTGCACTGGCCTACTTGGAGTACGGCTTCCGTTGCTCCAAGTGCTACAGAATGGGCCACAATAGAATGAATTGCCCCCTGATCATCAGGGAGGCAAATACCATCCAACCCTCGAGCCAGAAGAGCAGTGCAAAAACGGCGCCTGCTCCTAACACCACTGCAGCTGCATCGCCACCCGCAGCATTGAACCACCCTGCGCCAGTGGCTGTCCCGGCACAGACATCCTCCACGCCACCTACTCAAGAGGCCAAAGCTCCCGAGACTGAGCCCACCACCAGAACTCCGGAAACCTCCACCCAGACAGACCTCAACATCAGTAGAGGTAGCAAATCCAGCCATCGCAAGAGCAAGGATAGAGCCAGATCCTTGTCTCCAAAAGCTGGGTCAACGGCCCTATTGCAGCTTGACACTCTGCTCGAGCGCCTCCCAACATCCCCCTTTGGAGAGATTACACTCCTAGGCTTGAAGGTAGAGGAAGTAAAAGAGGCCATCGTGTCCCTTCCTCACCTGAGGCTGCTAATGAAAAAAATCAGCGCAGAACAGAAGCTGGCCCTGTACCTACTCAGCGAGAAACTCATAAAGGGACTTGGATCCTTCAAGTCAACCCTTTACAAACGGCTCTCTGACATCAAAACATGGACGAGGAGCCCGCAAGAGCTTCCGCCTTGCGTGCCTTAATGTTCGCGGAATTGCCGCTCGACACAGGAGCATCGAATTGTGCTGTTTCCTGGGGCAGCATGCAGTTGACGTTGCCTTTATTCAGGAGACTAATGTCACCACCCTGGACAGCGTCGAAGACCTCTGCTTGGGATAAAGGGCAGAGGTTGTTCCAGCATCTGGCGCCAGAGGATCGGACTCGCCTGCATCTTCTCATCCGGCGTCCAGGTTATCGGGCAACGGGTCCTGTCCCCTGGCAAGATCGCCGCCTTCGACGTCACCATCCGGGGAATAAAGGCGACATTTATCAACTGCCACCTCTCATGCTCCTGACGAGCGGCTACAGCAGCTACAGGCCATCGCAGCTGCTGATGTCAATGAAGACGCGTGGGTCCTCGGGGACCTCAATATCTCGGAGGAATCTGCGAGCGACATTGCTACCGGATCCGTCGAAGCCCTTGGGGAGCTCCTGGACCGGGCCAACCTAGTAGATGCCGCAGCTATCTTCGACGCCGCGCACTTACCAACAAGGATCTCCAGTTGCGGAAGCCGGGTGGATGCGAGCAGATTGGATCGAGTTCTCCTACCATCACAGCTCTCCAACCGCGTCATCCGATACTGGAGTCTATACTACAAGAACTCTGACCACCGTGCGGTTCTCCTCCAAATCGGCGAGGCCCCAGAACCTCGTCCACCATGCATTGCTAGCATGCTCCGATCTAGGTTAGTCATTGAGACAGTGGAAACGCTTCTTAATGAGGCCTTTGGTAACATCGAGGACATGCAAAATGCGGAAATCTGGAGGAGGTGGGGACAAATCAAGGCACATCTGGCCTCGGCCATCAAGTCCCTCCATGACCTGCGCAACAACGACGACGACTACATCTCTAGGGCAAGAAAATATGTCCGAATCAAGCTCGAGGATGTATCCATCAACTCGGACCGTCCCTCCCTGCCGGACCTGGGGCGCGCTCTTCGTCTTCGTTGCAGAGGAACGTCGTCGACAACATTCTACGACAGCGCAGGTCGAGTAATCACGGGACCAGCGGTGAGAGACTTGGCTTTCGCCAACCTAAAGGAGCGCTTTTCCCACCCTTCGTGCTCACCGGAGGACATCGATGGTTTCCTGCGTGGATTCACCCTAAGGATCACCAAAGAGGAAAGCGAACCACTCCACCGCTATGGGTTCGGCGAAGAAGAGATTGTTACTGCCATCGGCCGTCTGCCAACTGGGAAAGCGGCCAGGTGGGATGACTTGCCCTGCGAGCTCTTCCGGGGCTTCGAGGATTTCTTCGCGAGTGCGCTCCGTCGGGTATTCGAGGCGTCCCAGCTTTGCGGGGCTCTGCCCTCTTCCATGCGGCGCAGCGAAATGTCCCTGATAGCAAAACCGCACGGTGGTCTAGGCCTAGCCGGACTTCGACCTCTCTCCTTGCCAACGACGGACTACAGAGTCCTCAGCGGGGTCCTCTACTGGCGACTGCGACCTCATCTCCGGGACATCGTACCTGAATGCCATAGCTACGCCGTTCCAGAAAGAACACCAGCCTGGAACATATCCCACGTAGCTGACGAAGTTGCCACTGCCTGCAGAGAAGAAACCCCGCTGGCAGTCGTCGCCACCGACTTGGAGTCAGCGTTTGACACGCTGAACAGAGGCTTCCTGATGTCCGTTCTTCTCTCCGTCGGTCTGCCGCCAGTCTTCGTGGGGTGGGTTCTTCTGCTCTACGCTGGGGCCGAGGCGACGGCGAGAATAGAAGGAATTGGGAGAACCCCTCTGTTCCACATGCTCAACGGGCAAACAGGCAAGGATGCGCTGCCAGCGCAGCGTTCTTCACCATCTCCACCGGGCCCCTCCTACTTCGCCTGGAGCAGCTACTCGGCCGGGATAATGTCCTGGCGTACGCCGATGACATCGTCCTGCTCATCCGCGAGGATGGGCAGCTAGAGGTCGTCAAGAAGATCTTCGAGGACTTCAGGCGTGCGTCAGGAATAAGAGTCAACTTCGGCAAGAGCCAGGGCCTCTGGTGCGGGAGAGGGAGGAACCGCACCGACTCCCCGTTGGACATCTCCTGGAACAGGGAGAAAATCAATATCCTAGTAACCAAAGTTCCAAACAGCCACACCCCAAGGAATAAGCATATATACTCCTGGAGACCTACAGATCATTCCCAAGTACAGCCTGGAGACATCTGATAAATTGGATGTCCACCAGTAGACATGAAGTCTAAAGACCAGCCCGGATAGTTGGCGACTTTAGTACGTGGCTCCAGGAGGAGTCCGGGTTACCTCAAGAGAGAGATTTTGAGATTGAAACATGCCTTATTGACTTCCAGTCAACATCAAAACAAAGTTACAAAATTATAGCTATCAGCATTATAATAAAATATATACATGACATCAAACTCGAGGCCTTCCCCAAGAGACTTCTTAACTATATCAAGGGCTACAAGCCGCCCTGTGTCCCGATAGGCGCTTGGCCTTAATGGAGGTGTTGTCCTCAACATGCTCAATTGTCATGTTGAGGAATTCGCACAAAATGGTCTTGTTTTCTGGCGAGAGCTGCCTGAGGAGTTGCTCCCTCTCGGGAGACATAGGATCGCCCCCAGTACTATATCATCAGGAACCTCTCCATAGATGGAGGATAGGAGAGAATATCCGTCTATTCTAAATATAGAGGTTCACCAACTGCTCCTCGAGCTCCTCCAGAGGGGTCCAAGAGGTACACATGACTTGGGCCACGGGTGTAGATGCCTGGATGGACGATGCAGTCATGCCTTGAACTTCTTTTTCAGTAGCCGCCGTTGACTCAGCAATGGTCGAGGGCTCTGGTCGTGACAGGAACCGGCTGGTGTTCGGCGCTGGAACAGGAGGCTCAGGAGTTGGAGTCTAATGGGGATGGACAGGAATTTTCGCCCCGGGCGAAGACGCGGCAGGGCTGGAGGGTGTTAACGGGACCTGCTTTATGGGCGCAGGTAGCTCCGCAGCTGATGTAGGGAGGGCGGAGTTGTTAGAAAGAGTGGACTTTGAGGAGGGAGGCTTCGACACCGGGCCCTGCCGGGTGTCTTGATGGCGTCCTCCATTTATTCCCAAGGGGCAGGTGGCTCGCCGATGCCCTTGACGGTGGCATTTGCTACACCTAAAGCCGTAAGTGATGTAGGCAGGCGTCGATTCGCCTTTCGAGACGATAACCAGCTTTACAGGGAGCTGGTGAAGTTTCAATCCTTCATTTAGAAGGCTTAAGGCCTCCCTGTTGCCGGTAGTCCAGCTGTAGCCACCACTCGCCACTACCTCATGGGTTAGGGAGACAACCCTGCAGTAGGGCCGCAGCGCCGCGATGACGTCTTGTCTTTTATGGCAAGTGGGAGGTTCCCCACTACTATCTTTTCTGGCCTTTGCCTATATGGGAAGACTCGCAGGAAGGTGGTTCAGATGGTGAGGCCCCCCTCAACCAAGCGATCCGCCAAGTCGACGTTGGCCAGCCCTACCATTAACCTGGCCGGACATCTTCATCAGCTGGAAGACCGCGCCTTTTCCCAGCATTTCATCCAGTGCCTTGATGTACTGCACTGGGCTGAAGTCAGCGCAGTATTCAAAGTAGCAGCATTTGTCGAATGACGCTGCCGCTGACCTGGCCTTGCTCAGAGCCTGCTGTTGTCGGCTGTTCTTCAGCTGTATCACAGCGTCTCTTGTCACACTTTTTGGTGGTTGACTTGGCCTTGCTGGGATGTTATCAGCCTTTGGGACCTTAGCTGGATTGCCTTCGGGGTCCCGGTCCTTTCTTTTAGCGCCTTTAGGCTTTTGGTAACCTTCGGAAATAGATGTATTTTCCAAAGCCTCAACACGGTCAGCCCAATTTGCATGGCTGATGCATTTAATGCAGAATTTCCATGTTTTCTTGTTTCATTGTTGCTATTAACGCTAAAAATTTTCGAATTTTTAACTTTATCCGATAACTCGGCCATTTATTGGTCTCTTTCAACAAGACCTACACAGTTGAATAGTTCTTGAGCCGGGAATTCCGCCGATAAGGCATATTGGTTGGTCAGCTCAATATCCCTCGCCTCCATCGGCAAAAACGAGAATCTCGCGCGCCGCGTGGCCGCACGGCCGAGAGAGAGAGATTGATATTGAAACTGATTTATTACAGCGTCCATATAAGATTATATAATGTTGAATACAGAATAAATATAAATATGAATAACTAGCGGACGTACCCGGCTTCGCCCGGGTTTTACCCGAGTAAAGGTTTGTCTAACGAACATTTGTTAAAACAATTCTCTATAAACTTATTTTAAAAAATGATAGATATATTTTAATAATTTGAAACTCGTAAATTTGAATCTCTCGATAAAGTGAACATTTTTCCCGGTCCCTTGAAAAATACTCGATAAGTTGAATAAAATCAATATTAATTGGTTCCCTCGGTAATTGGAAGTTAAAGGAATAGTATCTTGCCTTGGAATTGTATCTCAAAGAAATTGCCGTGTAAATCTGAATTTTGTCTTTCCTAATTTTCTACATTACAAAATCATCGTTTTATCTAGTGAACATTTTTTCCCGGTCCCTTGAAAAATACTCGATAACTAACTTTGACTTGTTCGCAATTAATAGGTAGAAAATCTTACTTTTGATAAATAATCTTTTAGATAATAAACTTAGTGATAATAAAACTTATAGATAAAAAACTTGTTATCATCGTCGCAATGGGGGCGCTGCTTGCGAGTTAAATCTACAAATCTGCAAATAACTCTAAGGATATTCAAGATATTCAATAAATTATTTTTCAGAAACCTTCCCAGTACTATACTGAATAACTTCCCAAAGTTTCATGGCGTTGCAATGAGTGGTTTGGTCAGGTATAAAGGACACACACATGCATTCATTTATATATATATATAGAACAAGCGGATGTACCCGGCTTCGCCCGGGGTTTTACCCGAGTAAAGGTTTATCTAACGAACATTTGTTAAAACAATTATCTATGAACTTATAAAAAAAAATAATAGATATATTTTGATAATTTGAAACTCGTAAATTTGAATCTCTCGATAAAGTGAACATTTTTTCCCGGTCCCTGTGTGCCGTGTCATCCTGAATTTTGTCTTTCCAAATTTCTACATTACAAAATCATCGTTTTATCTAGTGAACATTTTTCCCGGTCCCTTGAAAAATACTCGATAAGTTGAATAAAATCAATATTAATTGGTTCCCTCGGTAATTGGAAGTTAAAGGAATAGTATCTTCGCCTTGGAATTGTATCATTATTCTTGTCTCAAATAAATTGCCGTGTCATCCTGAGATAATCTTACTTTTGATAAATAATCTTTAAGATAATAAACTTTGTGATAATAAAACTTAAAGATAAAAAAAACTTATTATCATCGTCGCAATGGTGGCGCTGCTTTCGCGTTAAATCTACAAATCTGGATGGATATAAATAGATAAAAATAATTGATAAATATACATATATATATTTTTTACACAAATAAATTTACTGGCAATGCGTTTCTTTTTTAAAAAAGAAACGCATTGCCAGTAAATTTATTTGTGTAAAATTTTAACGATAGAGGGCAATAAAATTTAATTTACTTATACATATATATATGTCTTCACGGTTAGCGCCCACCGCGGGAAAGACTCCGCCACTGATGGACTGCGAGAGTTCTCTCCCACAGATTTATCAGGTCGATGTATTGGCTTGCGTTTCCCACCTCAAGACCAAGATGGTACTTGTAGATGGTAGCCTTCGCCACACTGGTTACCTTCATTGCCTCGGGATGGAGGCCGACGCCGAACAGCCAGGCCTGCAGATCCAGGGGCTCTTCGCAGGAGGCGAAAACCTCCCGGAGCAGGGGTCACACGGCTCGGCAACTCCAATATCTGTGGGTCAGCGACACGTCGCTGGACCCACAGGCGGCACAGTTGGCACGCCTCGAGGCAGGATGGTCAGGATGTGGCAGCGCGTGGAGGGCCAGCCGTAGGGCGACATCTGCGTCGTGCCCCGAGAAGCAGTTGCGACGCAGGTCAGCCAGGGGATGGAGCGGGGCACATCCACGGTAGAGATCCACCGCGCAGCTAGCTCGGCAACTGTATACTTCTGGAGCCGTGCCGAATCAAGTGCCCGGCGCGCCCTCTGGTTGGTGAGGTGGGTAATGGGAGTCGCCGATCCCCGCAGGACGATGGTCTCCGCCTCGTACTCCGCATGATAGCTGGAACTGGCGTTTTCCGCAGGAGACGTTGGCAGACGGCCCCCAGATGCTGCGCGTCCAGGAGGGCGGCCGGCGTTGAGCGCACTAGGGCAGGGGCGCCATCGGAGAAGTCCCCGACAGTAGCCTGTAGCCAGCGCTCGGGAGTCAGCATGTCTGGCGGCCGAAGGAACCTGTTGTCGCCTCGAAGGCGCAGGGACCTCAGAATGGCGGGATGCAGAACCTTGTGGTCTAGCTCAAGGACAATTGAGGCGGCCTCCCACAGGCTCAGCAGTCTCCTCCTCCTAGGCGAGAGCCAGACGTCAGGAGCCGGCGTTGTCAGCCACGACCGGCTGCGGACTAACCAAGAGTAGCCGTTGGCTGCGCCGCGAAGTGAGGCCTGGACCTCCTTCAGTCAGGCGAGCCGAAGCTGGCCGGCGATGTCAAGCAAGCCGACGCCACCATCGGAGACTGGACGAGTCAGGATGCGCACGGGGAGCCACGAGACTCGGCTCGTACCCCACACGAAGCGGGCCAACCGCGCCTACAGCCGGCCGATGGTGGTTTCAGGTGGAAGGTAGCCGTGGAGTTGGTGAAGGATCGGACCCAGGACCAGGCCGTTGGCCACGCGAGCACGACCCACCAGCGACAGGCCGCGGGTGAAGGGCGACCACCTCGCGATGGCTCGCTCCAGCAGCCCCATCAGGTGGGAGGCCTGAAAGGCGACGGTGTTCCTGGTGGTGATGGTACAGCCCAGGACGGTCAGCGACTCGGACGTCCAGGAGATTTTTTAGAGGAGAATCTGTCCGGTGCTTCCAGGAACCGCACCAGAGCCCGCAGCTCTTCTTGAAGTTGACAGCCACCCCGGAGGACATGCGGAACTCTTCGAAGATCAGGGGCACGAGCTAAAACTGAGCGTCGTCCCTGATTAAGAGGACGATGTCATCCGCATAGGCGACCACGCTGTCTTGGCCCAAGATCCTCTCGAGGCGGCGTAGCAGAGGTCGAACTCCGATACTGAAGAGCGCGGCGCTGATACGGCAGCCCTGCCTCACCCCGTTGAGAAGCGGAAAGGCCTTGGTGTATGCATCTCCGACCCGGATGGAGGCGTCTGCTTCCCCCTAGAGGACAGCAATCCACCCTAGGAAGATAGATGCTAGGCCCAGCTTCTCTAGCAGGGCGAACAGGTAGCTCCTGCTCAGGGTGTCGAAGGCCGACTTCAAATCCAAAGAGATGACAGACAGCGGCGTGTCATGTCTGGATGCCCCGGCGGTTTCGTCAAACACTCGCGCGATGTTCCAGGAGGATAACCGTCCTGGAAAGGCGTAAGTCTGACATTGGGGCACCAGGTCTGAAAGATGACGTCGCAGACGGGCCATGAGTACGCCGCTGAGGACCCTGCAGTCGGTCGTTGGCATGCTGATTGGCCGGAAAGCCTGTAGACCCGGACCACCGTGCACCTTCGGCAGAAGGATGACCTTGCTGCGCCTTGAGGAGGGAAGTAAGGCCCCGCGAAGTCGAGAAGCTTCGAAGACTTGCCAAAGAACCGGCGAAGAAATCTTCAAAGGCTTTGACAAACTCGCAGGGTAGTCCGTCCCATCCCGAGGCACGGCCATTTGGCAGGCGATGGATGGCTGCCGCTATCTGGTCGCGGGAGATGTCAGCGAGAAAGAGCTGGTCCCACTCGTCGAACTCCAGAGGAGTCACTTCAGATAGGAAGTCGGGGATGACTTCTTTCGAGCTTGGATCCTGAGCGAAGCGACTACTTAAGCGCTCCAGAAGGAAACGCCTAAGCTGGCCCCCGGAGATGGCGTTGCCGTCGTTATCGGTGAAGATGGAGGGAGAGCGTCGTCTGGCTCGGAGGGAACGCCCGAGGTCCGACAAGGAATGATAGTAGGAGCGGGCAGTGTCGTCCTCCAGTCTCCGCCTCAGGAAGAGGCTTGCTCTCTCGATGTATCCACCGCCGGACTCGGCGACGGCAGGCGCGAGTGACCGTATCTCTGCGACCAGATCTGCTTTGATCCTGGTCCATTGTTCCCATAACATCGGGGGTGAAAGATTTGCTAGGTCTACCGATATTTCATCGATGAACGTTTCCATTCGATCGACAAAGAGGTCTGACCGTAGCAGCTTTCCGATGCAGGGAAGTCTTGTAGGAGCTGGGTCTCCTACTTGGATCAGGACGGCACGGTGGTCCGAGTAGGCGTAGTCGATGGTTTTTTATTGGGTGACGCGGTCGCAGAAGCCTGATGGAAGTAGGATTCTGTCCAGACGACGCGCGTCGACCCGACTTCCGATAGTTGCAACCCTGGTGTGCTTCAGTGCAGCATCGAAGAAGGTGGCGATGTCGACGAGGTCGGCTTGGTCCAGGAGCTTCGCGAGGGCTTCTGCTGAACCTGATGCCAGGTCCTTCGCCGACTCCTCGGAGATGTTCAAATCACCGAGGATCCACGTACCTTCTTCACACGCCAAAGCTGCGATGATCTGGAGCTGGCGGCAGCGCTCTTAAGGAGCATGGGAGACGTGGGCGTTGACACACGTCATGGAGATTCCCCGGACAGTGAGGCCGATGACAGCCATTTTGCCAGGACATAGGATCTGCTGCCGATGAACAACGACGCCGGCCGCGAAGACACAGGCGAGGCCTGATCCCACCGTGGTCGTTGCGGGAGCAACAACGGCGCTATAGCCTTGTCGTCCAGGGACATGACGTTCGTCTCCTGCAGAAAGCAGATGTCGAACTCGTGCTCCTTGAGAAAAGAGCAGAGCTGAATTCTCCGGCGAAGAGCGGCGATGCCGCGCGTGTTCAGGGTCTCAACTCGGAAGTTCATTTGGGCTTGCGAGCAGAGGTTCTGGCGCGCGATAGCTTCTTATACAGGGTACTGCTTGTTGTCCCTGTCAGAGCCATAAGCGCGCTGGCCAAGTTGGCAATGGCCTTTCTCTGATCGATGTTAGATTGGTCTAATAACCTGTTCATTTTCCCTTTATGCGTGAGTGCCTGAAGGAGTTCTTATTTCTCCAGGCCCAGCTTCTGGGCACGAGCGATGGCTTCAGACGCTTTTTTGTTCTTCAGGAGAACGTCCATCTGATTCTCCGCCATGTCGCGCCCTTCTTTGGAAGATTCGGGCTCTTTAATTTCGCTCCGATTTTCAGGTGTGGGAGAAGTCAGGTCGACCGCCTCTTCTGTTCTTACTGTGTCGCTGGGAGGAGAATCTGCGACGACAGCAGCAGCCGATGGTGGAGCTGCAACAGGAGGAGGAGAAGCGTTCGTATTTGAGGGTGGCTTGCTAGGGATAGCCGTGGGCACAAAGAGAGCATCCACGGGGAGCAACAGGTGTCTCTCCTGCAGGCCGGTCTTTCGTGGACAGTTAGCGCGTTTGTGACCTTGCCTAGTACACAGGGAGCACTTGATCCCATAAGTCACGTAGACATGGGTGGCAATCCCCTTCGACTTGACGTCCAGCCGGGCAGGGATCTGGGACAGCTTGACTCCATCTTTCAAAGTGATGAAAGCTTCCGGACGGGCATCAGCCCAGCTGGAGTCGCCCATCTCCATCATCTTCTGGACAATGGATGTCACCTGTCCATAGGGCCGAACTGCTGCGACAAGGTCGGCGTCCTCTACGAAAAGGAAAATATTGTCGAGCACAATGCGTTCGACTCTTTTCCGCAGGGGGAAGGCTCTCAAGGTGGTGTCCTCGATGTTGAGGCCTTCTTCTATCAGCTTGTCGGCCAGTTGAACGCTGGAGAGGCCGACCACGATATGCCCCTCCATTTTTGTAAGCTGATAGACGGAGCTCTTGCCCAGCTTCGCCTCCAGCGCCAGAAAGTACTGGGCCTGGCTGAAGTCTGGGCAGAATTCAAGATAGACGCATTTTTCTACCTTGGCCAACGCCGACCTGGCTCTGAACGCCGCTTGTTTTTGCCGAGTCGTCGTACATTCTTGTACTTTTGACTTAGGCATTGGGCGTTCGGTGAGGACTTGCTTCGCCGCAGTTGCTTGGACGCAGCCTCCCTTAGCTTTCCGGCCTGCCGTCTCGGAGTCCACCGGCCTCTTCCTCCTGGGCCACACCTTGGTGAAGCCGTCGTTGTCCTCCTCCATGGGAATTTGGTTATTCCGATCGACGAGATCGGCCTAACTCGTCGATGGAATGCCTGTGCCAGGCTGTGGTTTATTTGTCCCCTCCGTCGCCGGAAGGGTGCTGATGGCATCAGCAGGTGAGGATGGCAATTGGCTTTCAGCCAATGCCATTGGTTCGGTCAGGGGAGGGGAATCCCCCATAAAAATTCAACATTTTTCTACCTTATTTCGGAGGCGGTTAAAATTCCCAAGCCTCTAGAGTTATGAAGTCAAAATGATAAACTAAATTTACTAAAAAGCTATTTTTTGAAGGTGAAGAAGTAAAGAAAATCTGCATCTTATAAATATCTCGATTAATTCAAATAATTATTTGACAAGGCATTTGATTTAATATAATCAGGCAAGAGAAAAAAGCAATAAATAACGAATTATCAAGAAATGTGCCTCAAAATTCTATGTGGTGAGAATGGAGAGGGACTCAAGAAATCCCCATGATGTCCAAAAGAAAAATACTAGTTACAATTTTGGAGAAGATTATGGTTTAAAAAAAATGGTTCAAAAAGAAATAATTTTAAAGTGGGAATGAATTTCAAATATGCCGAAAATTCCAGGTAAGAAATCCTCAATATTCACTAAATTGATTTCCATTAAAATTTTATATTAAAGCAAAGAAACCCAACTCATATATTCACCGCTGATAGAATCACTTCTTTCTTGAAACTTCTCTACTGATGAAGGCCACAGATTCAATCTATTGTCCAATTGGACCAACTTGAAGCTTATTCTACCATGATCTGTTGCAGCAGCAAACATAGAGCTATATATATATATAATTGCCTTATTCTGTCTGAAGCTCACGGATAGAATGCGCGCCCATTGGCTGCCGGCGAACACGTGTCCTCCCTGCCCCCCTCTAGACAACCCTGTTATCAGCTGTGTGATACATACACCTGTCTATAGCGGCCATTCTAGACAACCCTGTTATCAGCAGTGTGTTACATCCACCTGTCTATACAGACCACCCTGTCTATAGCGACCACTGACCACCCTGCCTATAGCGACCACTCTAGACAACCCTGTTATCAGCTGTGTGATACATCCACCTGTCCTTACAGACCACCCTGTATATAGCGGCCATTCTAGATAACCCTGTTATCAGCTGTGTGATACATACACCTGTCTATAGCGGCCACTCTAGACAACCCTGTTATCAGCTGTGTGATACATCCACCTGTCCATACAGTCCACCCTGTCTATAGCGGTCACTTTAGGCAACCCTGTTATCATCAGTGTGTTACATTCACCTGTCTATACAGACCACCCTGTCTATAGCGGTCACTTTAGGCAACCCTGTTATCAGCAGTGTGATACATACGCCTGTCTATACAGACCACCCTGTCTATAGCGGCCACTCTAGACAACCCTGTTATCAGCTGTGTGATACATACACCTGTCTATACAGACCACCCTGTCTATAGCGACCACCAAGACAACGTTTTTAAAATATATTCGCACTCGGGTAAAACCCGGGCGTTGCCCGGGCCATTCGTCTAGTTGGATATAAGCAGATAAGGTGACCTGACTCAATGGATTGGGTAATTAGACTAGATAGAACATGCGCCATGATTCATGCCTTCAAACTGATTCAAAACAGTTTATGATACTCTATGCCACTTGTTCCTGTTGTCAAACAAAATAGAAGCTAATATGTCATTCATATATAAGTGAGAGAGATAGATCCCCTCACTATATCCTTTTTTAGATGTTGTCGACCTAGATAGTCCAGCTCTTAGATTATATCAATGACTTATATTTGAAGAGAAGAGCACATATAAAAAACTGTTTCTATAAGTAGTGTGGTTTTAAAGAAAATATTGTAGCGAAATATTTATTTTTATGAACAGATAATTGAAAACCTAAAAATACTAGGATTAACTTTCAAGAATCACCGAAACAAGAACAAATTAGATTCTATGCCTCACACCGACAGTGTTATTGCAAAAACAACTAGAGCTAGTGGATACCTTCTTGGTTTAACAAAGAAATCGTGGGGATTGGATAGTAGGCGATTATTAACATTATATAAGACCTTATTTAGAAGCACAATAACTTATGGTTCAACAATCTGGTACCCATACATAAACACGAGATAAAAAAAAAATAGATTCACTACAGTATAAAATTCTTAAACACTGTATACATGCTTATAATACAACATCTTCGAATTGTACACATGTTCTCGCAAGAATATCTAAAATTATGGATTTCATTATGTCAAACATACTTAAAGCTGAAATAGATTATAATAGAAATGATCCAGCCAAAAGAATGATAATATCTAACTTTATAAATGAAAAAATTCAAAAATACTATGAAGACTCAAATGATAATTTCAGAGAATTGTTTGAAAATTCAAGATTACCCTAATTTATCCAGCCAAATTTTTATAATATACAATTCTTTACGGGGCATGGAGACTTTAACACATATTTATATAGAACTAGCGGATGTACCCGGCTTCGCCCGGGTTTTACTCGAGTAAAGGTTTGTCTAATGAACATTTGTTAAAACAATTCTCTATAAACTTATATATATATATTAAAAAAAAGATATATTTTGATAATTTGAAACTCGTAAATTTGAATCTCTCGATAAAGTGAACATTTTTTCCCGGTCCCTGTGTGCCGTGTCATCCTGAATTTTGTCTTTCCTAATTTTCTACATTACAAAATCGTCGTTTTATCTAGTGAACATTTTTTCCCGGTTGGTATGCTTGCAGGACGAAACTATGTAAAAGCTTCTATATAAGTTATTTAATTTTTAGTATCGCATTTATATCTATTCGAATTTTATATTTAAACGATACTCATTATTTCTTTTGATTTTTATATATCGTACAAGGTATGTCCCATAAGTTCCCGGACTGGGTCCATAAAAAAAAAAGGTAAGATATATTTTTTTTAATTATTAAAACTTTTTAAAGTAATCCCCCCTTGCTTCAACGCACCAGCGCCATCGTTTCCCCAAATTGTCGAAACAGTTTTTATAGAGCTCTTTTGGAATGCTCTTCAATGCCAACAGCGATTTTTCTATTATGTCATCCCTGGTGTCAAAATGTTTTCCTTTTAGAACTGCTTTAAGTTTGGGGAACAGGAAAAAGTCATTTGGTGCGATGTCTGGGGAATAGGGTGGTTGAGGTAGGATTTCTGTCCCGTTTTTAGCCAAAAGAACTAGTCACCAAGTGCGCTGTGTGAGGGCGGGCATTGTTATGGTGTAGGATCCAGTCACTATTAGGCCATTTTTCTGGCATTTTTTTTCGAATCGCTTCCCTTAGATGGCGAAGAATGTCCAAATACATTTCCTTAATAACCGTTTGGCCTGCAGGAAGATACTCGTGATGAACAATGCCCTTGTTATCCAAAAAAGCGACCAGCAACACCTTGTTTCTGGATTTCAATATCCTGGATTTTTTTGGTCTAGGCTCACCCTGACCTCTCCACTCGGCATATTGACGCTTGGTTTCAGGGTCATAGTCATAGACCCATGTCTCGTCGCCTGTGATTATCTTGTCTTTCCATTCCGGATCCGTTCTTGTCATTTCCAACATGTTCTCACAGGTTGCAAGCCGACAGTTTTTGCTCATTAGTGAGGAATCTTGGGATGAATTTTGCAGCAGTCTTTTTGAGCTTCAAATCTTTGGTTACGATCCTTCCAATCGTTGTTTTAGAGATGCCTGTGTCTTGCTCTAGCTCCAGCAAAGTGGTTCGAGGATTTTCTTTTATCAAATCGGTGATTTTTTGCACATTTTTGGCGTCCTTGCCGAAGTTCATCTTCAATGGAAATTCTGCCAGCTTCAAATCTAGAATGCCATTCAAAAACAGTTGTTCTCTTTGGAGAGTCATTGGGGAATACTTTATTAAGCATTTCAAAAGTTTCGGTTGCAGATATTTGAAGTTTCACACAAAATTCTATGCAAATCCTCTGCTTCAATTTTTGTTCCATCGTAAAATCGCCGCAGCGCTAGGTGTGACCTTTAAATAAATTAGAATTCCCTTGGCGCGCGCTAATGTACCGCCTCGATATTGGTACCACCGTGTTGCCTGATATTTTTTCTATAATAAACAGTCAAATTCATTTACATTTTTCATTTATTTATTTATTTATGGACCCAGTTCGGGAACTTATGGGACATACCTTGTATATATCATCTTGCACAATTATTTAAACTTTTTTAAATAAAGTACAATACTTAAAATAAAATATGTTTCTTATACAATCTAAAATTAGAAAATAAACTTTTAAATCGGTAACCTCAAGGAGATAGCCATTATAAAGCACTAATATTTGAATTAGTTTTACTTAATATATTGGCCCTGAAAGACCCAAGGTCATCAGGCGTGGAGCAGACTTCCTGCCTAAGCCTATCTCCGTCGCAATGGTGGCGCTGCTTGCGAGTTAAATCTACAAATCTGCAAATAACTCTAAGGATATTCAAGATATTCAAGGAATTATTTTTCAGAAACCTTCCCAGTACAATACTAAATAACTTCCCAAAGTTTCATGACGTTCCAATGAGTGGTTTGGTCAGGCATAAAGGACAGACACACGCACACATACATTCATTTATATATATTCTAGCGGATGTACCCGGCTTCGCCCGGGTTTTAACCGAGTAAAGGTTTGTCTAACGAATCTCTCGATAAAGTGAACATTTTTTCCCGGTCCCTTGAAAAATACTCGATAAATTGAATAAAATCAATATTAATCGGTACCCGAGTAAAGGTTTGTCTAATGAACATTTGTTAAAACAATTCTCTATAAACTAATAAAAAAATAATAGATATATTTCGATAATTTGAAACTCGTAAATTTGAATCTCTCGATAAAGTGATCATTTTTTCCCGGTCCCTGTGTGCCGTGTCATTCTGAATTTTGTCTTTCCTAATTTTCTACATTACAAAATCATCGTTTTATCTAGTGAACATTTTTTCCCGGTCCCTTGAAAAATACTCGATAAGTTGAATAAAATCATGGTCGTTTATGGAAGATGGACGAAGTTCCCGGAGGTCATCTTGGGCAAGCCCCCGCGAGGCTTTTTTTCTTGTCTACTTGGCACAGCTGTGTCACCAACTCTGCCCCCGCGCGCCAGGACATCTTGACCCCTCTGATTGGTCGGTGGGAACTTGGACTGTCCATCCGGCTGGCGGCCGGACGATTACATTCTCTCGACAGGGGGTGGGGCAGACCTAAGCCTATCTCCGTCGCAAGGTGGCGCTGCTTGCGAGTTAAAGCTACAAATCTGCAAATAACTCTAAGGATATTCAAGATAATCAAGAAATTATTTTTCGAAAACCTTTCCGGGGATATACCTAATAATATCCCAAAATTTCACGGCGATTGAATGTATGGTTTTTGAATCTATAGAGTACACACACACACAGACAGACATTCATTTATATATATATACTAGCGGACGTACCCGGCTTCGCCCGAGGTTTTACCCGAGTAAAGGTTTGTCTAACGAACATTTGTTAAAACAATTCTCTATAAACTTATAAAAAAAATATATAAATATTTTGATAATTTGAAACTCGTAAATTTGAATCTCTCGATAGAGTGAACATTTTTTCCCGGTCCCTGTGTGCCGTGTCATCCTGAATTTTGTCTTTCATAATTTTCTACATTACAAAATCATCGTTTTATCTAGTGAACATATTTTCCCGGTCCTTTGAAAAATACTCGATAAGTTGAATAAAATCATGGTCGTTTATGGAAGATGGACGTAGTTCCCGGAGGTCACCCGCCCCCCGCGCGCCAGGACCTCTTGATCACTCTGATTGGCCGGCGGCCGGACGGGGGGGGGGGGGCTCTTGATCCCTCTGATTGGTCGGCGGGAACTTGGACTGTCCAACCAACTGGCCGGCGGCCGGACGGGGGAGGAGGGGGGGGGGGGAGGGGAAGATCTCCGTTGCAAGATGGCGCTGCTTGCGAGTTAAAGCTACAAATCTGCAAATATCTCTAAGGATATTCAAGATATTCAAGAAATTATTTTTCGTAAACCTTTCCGGGGATACGCCTAATAATATCCCAAAATTTCACGGCGATTGGATGTATGGTTTTTGAATCCATAGAGGACACACAGACACACACACACACACAGACATTCAATTTTATATATATAGACTAGCGGATGTGCCCGGCTTCGCCCGGGTTTTTACCCGAGTAAAGGTTTGTCTAACGAACATTTGTTAAAACAATTCTCTATAAACTTATTTAAAAAAGAAGATATATTTTGATAATTTGAAACTTGTAAATTTGAATCTCTCGATAAAGTGAACATTTTTTCCCGGTCCCTGTGTGCCGTGTCATCCTGAATTTTGTCTTTCCTAATTTTCTACATTACAAAATCATCGTTTTATCTAGTGAACATTTTTTTCCGGTCCCTTGAAAAATACTCGATAAGTTGAATAAAATCAATATTAATTGGTTCCCTCGGTAATTGGAAGTTAAAAGGAATAGTATCTTCGCCTTGGAATTGTATCATTATTCTTGTCTCAAATAAATTGCCGTGTCATCCTGAGATAATCTTACTTTTGATAAATAATATTTAAGATTTTATTATATATATTATATTATATATATATTACACGTTATTTGTTTTCTTGGCCGACTGTTTTACATATGGTGTTATCTTAAAATTGCTTGTTTTGAATATTTTTTTTAGATTGAGATTATTAGCTAGTATGTAAAAAAATTAACTCTGTTGAAATTTAATTTTGTATTTATATATAAATAAAATTAACTCTGTTGATTTTTTTTGTATTTAATCGATAACAGCGAAGTTACGCATGTTAATGTTAGGGAAAAATATTTTGATGTTAAGCAAAACCTGCTCCATCTCGTTTTACATAAATTTTGAAAATTTGGTTGAAATTGATGCATTGTAACGAAAGTTTTTAGTGATGTACACTTATGAAATTTGCATTTTATTAATATAGATATTAGATAATAAAAGGCATATATTGGATTTTATAAAATATTTATTTTGCCAATATTTTATAAAATCCAATATATGCCTTTTATTATCTAATGAATTAAATATGGATTGCTCTATTTTCAAAACAAAAAAAATATATATATAGATTGGCAGAATTGATTCTTCAATCTGCTTATGTGACCAAGAAGATCACAACCTTGAGCATATTTTTATCCGGTGCCCACTTGTTTCTGATTTGAGAGTACAATGTCAAATGAACAGTTCTAGTTCAAGCCAAATGGTTTCCAGTAAAGAAGAATATAGAAAATTTAACAAGTTTTGTAGACTCTATCTCAAATGCCGTGGACTTGGATTACATTAAGAATTGAAATTTCTAGTTTTAATTAGTATATTTGTGCCACTGGTTTAGTGGTTGTAATTATAAATATATATTGGACTTTTTATGATATGTATGTAAATAATCTTTGTTCCTTGTAAAATGTAAATTTGAATAACTTTCACTCTCTCTCTAAAACTATAAATAATTTGTATATATATATTTAAAAACTATGTACATAAAATAGTTTAAACATTTACATGCAAATATCCACATAGGATATAGCGTGTGTTTATTATAATAAATAAATAAAATAAATAAATGAACAGATAATTCATTTGATATTTATATATGTTGCTATTTTGTAAACTTCCCTTATTGCTGCTCTTATCTATATATATCTATATACTAGCGGATGTGTACCCGGCTTCGCCCGGGTTTTATCCGAGTGAAAGTTTGCCTAACGAATATTATATATTATGAAGTATAATAAACAATGTTAAAGATTAGTTTTAATTATTAATCAAGATTGTGTGTGAATATGTGAGAAAGATGTAATATCGTTGTTGTTTTCTTGGCCGACTGTTTTACATATGGTGTTATCTTAAAATTGCTTGTTTTGAATATTTTTTTAGATTGAGTTGAATGAATTGCTGAATTTTTTTTTGTATTTATATATAAATAAAATTAACTCTGTTGATTTTTTTTGTATTTAATCGATAACAGCGAAGTTACGCATGTTAAAGTTAGGAAAAATATTTTGATGTTAAGCAAAACCTGCTCCATCTCGTTTTACATAGATGTTGAAAATTTGGTCGAAATTGATGCATTGTAACGAAAGTTTTTAGCGAACACCACTTATGAAATTTCCATTTTATTAATATAGATATAATATATAAATGAATGTATGTGTGTGTCTGTCCTTTATGCCTGACCAAACCACTCATTGGAACGCCATGAAACTTTGGGAAGTTATTTAGTATAGTACTGGGAAGGTTTCTAGCAAATAATCTTTTTTTAAATAACTTTTCGCCTAAAAATAATCAAGATAAATATTCTAATTTATCTGTTATAATTCAACAATCTGCTCTAAATATTATCATGATGATACGATGATTTTGTAATGTAGAAAATTAGGAAAGACAAAATTCAGGATGACACGGCAATTTATTTGAGACATGAATAATGATACAATTCCAAGGCAAGATACTATTCCTTTAACTTCCAATTACCGAGGGAACCAATTAATATTGATTTTATTCAACTTATCGAGTATTTTTCAAGGGACCGGGAAAAAATGTTCACTTTCGAGAGATTCGTTAGACAAACCTTTACTCGGGTAAAACCCGGGCGAAGCCGATAACGTCCGCTAGTATTTTATAAATTTTAGTTCGTGCTTGTGCCTTAAATAGAGTGCAGCGTCAGCCTGAAGTTTGTCTTTCCTCATTTTTTCTACATCACCATATTTTTCTAACAATTTAAAAATGAATATAAATATTCTATAATTATTTTCTAAAAAGTAAATATAAATAAAATATAAGAAGAACTACAAGGTATGTCCCATAATTTCCCGGACTGGGTCCATAAAAAAAATAAATAAATGAAAAATGTAAATGAATTTGACTGTTTATTATAGAAAAAATATCTGGCTACACGGTGGTACCAATATCGAGGCGGTACGTACACGCGCCCCAAAGTTATTCTAATTTATTTAAAGGTTACACATAGCGCTGCGGCGATTTTACGATGGAACGAAAATTGAAGCAGAGGATTTGCATAGAATTTTGTGTTAAACTTCAAATATCAGCAACCGAAACTTTTTAAATGCTTAATAAAGCATTCCCCAAAGAGAACAATTGTTTTTGAATGGCATTCTAGATTTAAAGCTGGCAGAATTTCCATTGAAAATGATCTTCGTCAAGGACGCCCAAAAATCTCAAAGGACTGATGAAAATGTGCAAAAAATCACCGATTTGATAAAAGAAAATCCTCGAACCACTTTGCTGGAGCTAGAGCAAGACACAGGCATCTCTAAAACAACGATTGGAAGGATCGTAACCAAATCAAAAAGACTCCTGCAAAATTCATCCCAAGATTCCTCACTAATGAGCAAAAACTGTGTCGGCTTGCAACCTGTGAGGACATGTTGGAAATGACAAGAACGGATCCGGAATGGAAAGACAAGATAATCACAGGCTACGAGACATGGGTCTATGGCTATGATCCTGAAATCAAGCATCAATCTGCCGAGTGGAGATGTCAGGGTGAGCTTAGACCCAAAAAATCCAGATTATTGAAATCCAGAAACAAGGTGTTGCTGGTCGCTTTTTTGGATAAAAAGGGCATTTTTCATCACGAGTATCTTCCTGCAGGCCAAACAGTTATCAAGGATATGTATTTGGGCATTCTTCGCCGTCTAAGGGAAGCGATTCGAAAAAAAGGCCAGAAAAATGGATTAATGGTGGCTGGATCCTACACCATGACAATGCTCGCCCTCACACAGCGCACTTGATGACTAGCTTTTGGCGAAAAACGGGACACAAATCCTACTTCAACCACCCTATTTCCCAGACATCGCACCAAATGACTTTTTCCTGTTCCCCAAACTTAAAGCAGTTCTAAAAGGAAGACATTTTGACACCAGGGATGACATAATAGAAAAATCGCCGTTAGCATTGAAGAGCATTCCAAAAGAGGCTTATAAAAACTGTTTCGACAATTGGGAGAAACGATGGCGCTGGTGCGTTGAAGCAAGGGGGGATTACTTTGAAAAGTTTTAATAAAAAAAATTTTAAAAAATCTTACCTTTTTTTTATGGACCCAGTCCGGGAACTTATGGGACATACCTTGTAAATTATAGAAAAGCTGATAAGTTAAAGCAAATGTGAGGAGGGTGGTATTTGTTGATTTCCTGAGGGTTCCTTTGAAAGTTAGTACATCTAACCCCCCCCCCCCCCCCCTGTGCCCACGTGGACTGGAATTCACCCTCCCTCCTCCGATAGCTTGCTCGCTCCACAGACCCAGGACTAGGCACTGATTACTAGACTGCTGCTTCTGGCGCAAAACTCCGATGGGAGGCCTCGCATGGTGACGTAAGTCCGGCTTTCAGCGGTGTCAGTATCAGCAGGGCTGTATTCAGTCCCTAGTTCGCTAGCAAGCTGTCGGCATGGGAAGTTGGGTCAGAGGTGTAAGACACTGATGGGGTAAGAGAAGACAGACAACCTCTAACTCCTCTCTGTGTTATGTATGTAGATATCACAGTGGAGCCCTCACGATGTCTAGTTAGCATTTAGGTAAATGTAGTTCTTTAAGCTCCCTCCTTACGTCACCGAGTCCCTTCTTTATAGATTTGCCTTTCCACGGTATTCACTCTCTCTATTTTAATGTCAAATAAACCAACAATCCTAATCCCATCCATTCCGGGATCTCTCTTCAATTCCCTTCAGGAAAAAGGGTAAATTTATTCGTGAGGAATTAGGAAACCAAACGTGTAATATTGGAGTCAAACTACTAATTTTGGTGCTCTGACTCTTCACAACTTCTACTATGTCCAGATTGACGGTTTGGAAGCAGGGAAGTGGTCAATATTTGCCCACCTTCTTGATGTTGTTATATGTAAAGATATTATTTGTAAGATGTTGTTAGATGTTAGTAGTTGTTAGATATTGTTACATCAATATTAATGCGCCTTTAAAGTTTTCTCAAATTATTCACTCTTAGCAGCTATGCAATATTTCATCCGTGAAAACCAATTATCGAAGCACTTACACCAGTTATCTTCGGAGATGGAATTTACGGCACTGATGAAGGCTTGCAATGCTTCATCATCAGTGCCAAATTTTATTCCTTTCAAAATAACTTAACTTTTGGATTAAAAAGTCACAAGGTGCTAGGTCTGATGAATATGGTGGATGAGTGACTAATTGGACACCAGAGTTGGCTAAAAAGTCTAATGCTTGGGCTGAGGTATGCGGTCTTGCATTGTCATGGTGAAGAAGAACTCCTCTTAGTTGAGCTCTTGGTCTGCTTTGCTTGATTTTTCAAATGCTGCTGGAAGGCATTTTGTTGTGTACCAGTTACTATTAACTGTCTTTCGATCTTTTAACTTCACAATATCAATGAAATCACTTTTCTAAAAAAAAAAAACAAGCGACCATTTATTTTCCAACACTTCGAGCTCTGCGAACTTTCTTAGGAGGAGGTGATTTTGAAGAGCACCAAAGAGTAGATTGCCGTTTTGCTTCTGGATCAAAATTGTAAATACAAGTCTCGTAACCTGTAATATTATTAAAAACAGTTTTTGATTTGCCTTCATAAAATTTTTTCAACATGAAATTATACCATTTAACGCGACCAAGTTTTTGTCTTCAGTCAAGCTGTGAGGTACCCATCTACTAGCAAGTTTTCTGTATTTTAATCGATCATTAATGATGGTGTTGATTGATGCCGATCCAATGTCCACACTTTTATCTGACTGCTGATATGTAATTCTTCGATCTTCTCTAAGTGAAAATCTTACCAGCTCAATTTTTCCTTGGGTCACTGCTGTTGGTGGTCGACCTGAACGAGGTTCATCTTCAAAAGGTTGGTTTTTCCCAATTTAAATTCATTAAATCAATTAACAACTGTTCTAATCGAAGGATCTTTATCTCCTAAAGCCTTCATCTATCTTTCATGGATTTTTTAAAAGTTAAATTACTTTTATAACCATAAAATATCATGGAGCGTAAACTTTCTCTAGTCAACTCCATTGTGACTGATGCAATGTTTAGAAATTACCGATGCCGCTGTAAACAAGGTCGCGCCCTCTATGAGTCATTGTTGTTACTATTTTATGATAATGTTTATGTTAGGTAAAAAAGGCAGGTAGATTTTAACGGTATAATTCATTTTTTAATATATTAATTATTTAATATTGATTGCAAAAATCTTTGGAGTGACCCATGTAATTCACTAACAGAGGTTTTAGTTGTATTGCTTCAAGGCATCTCCTTCAAAGATACTGAACTATTATCTAGCTATCTATATAGCAAATCTTTCTTCATTTTTTTGCCTCATCCGTTACCCTTATTTTCCCCCCAAATATTAGTAGGAATATATTTCTTTTTTTTTTTCTTCAACTTTCCAATCGTAGATATTTTGTTCAAATTTTACTCTATATATTTATCATAACCAAATTGTTTTGTTTTAAAAATAAGTGCATTTGTATTATTGTATTTTATTAATTTCTAATGGTGGATATTTCGTGTTTCCAATTCAAAGGTTATTTACCTTTCGGCTTATAATCAGAATTACCTCTCTGTAGAAATTTTCCTTGGGATCTACTCTGGATTCCCAGAATTTATCCGTGTGCGTATCTGCCCGAATGCATATACTTTGCTTTGAAAGTATTTTTATTTAACCTTACTTGAAATGCTGCTTCTAAGAAATCAGAAAATACCCATTACAATTTTTAAGCCACTATACTCTTAATGTGTCATCACAGGCCCTTGGGTCACTCGACTAGGTCAAAACTGATCTAAATGTTCAAATATCACCTTAGCTATACAGTAGAACCTCCCTTTAGCGGACACCCCGCTAGCGGACATCTTTCCACAAAGGACAGTTTTCATTTTCAAAATAACCATTTTTACAATTTGGCAACTCTCCTTAAAGGACACTTTGGCTCTGCAATTAGGTGTCCTTTACAGAGAGGTTCTATTGTATTTTATTATATATTTTTACAAGTCCTTAAAATATCAAGTTTTTATTTTAAAATAAGGTCCGATTCACATCAAGTAATTATACCTATTTAAATCGAATGTGTTCAATGATTCGATATTTTATAGTGTTTATAAACAATTTTAGCAGTTTTTTATATAAGTTCAACTTCTTGAAAATGGCCTCCCTTTTAGGTGACATGTTTTTATAGAAGCCATTAATTCCTAAACTACTGCCGTATGAAGATTATATTACGCTTTGACACGTTGCCAACCTCCCTACGGTTTCTGAATTTATAAATGTGTGGATGGCTATTATTTTTGTGACTGTTGGTCGCAATATTAATTTTTCTTTATTTATTTCTGTTGTTTTTATCCGGAATAATAAAGTATCTTTTTACAATATATAGACCTGCGTTACTATAATCATTGAAGAGCAAGAGTTTTTTCTTTTACACATAAACAAACGGATACTGTTCTTACTGCGATGAAATATTCCCGGGATTTCTCCCTGAGAGTACACCCAAAATCAAATTTCAAATATGGAGAAGTTGGAGTTATAAATTAACTTTATTGTTGTAGTGTGTTTCCATGTTTGGATATTTGTAGAAATTGCAAATATCCTCTTTGCATACTCAATTATTGCTTTAGGAATTTGTATATAAATAGCGGTACTAGTAGTCAGTCAGTAGGGTATTACTAATAAACTATATTTCCTTAGTCCGTGGTGGCCTAATAGAAGCAACACCTGGCTACATCTCTATCTAGCGATATAACAATTGTCTACGTGTTCACCCTATACGAACATAAACCTCTACAGAATTTCACCTCTATATAGATAAATACCTGTCCTCTACGAACAGATCTAGAACGACAGCGAAATAATTTTACTTTGGAAATGATGATACTTATTATCATATTTGAAAGAGGAAAAATAAAAATCAGGTAAAAAGTTTCTTTTAATTTTGAATTTGCAAGCTTTTGAGCAAATATACTGCTCTCCAACGTTATCATATTTATTTATCATATTTTCCGGCTACTGACTGACGGAAGAACGCGTCTAGGCAATGAAATAGAGAGAACTAATTTTTAATTGATTAATTCTCGAAAAAAAAATCTGTAATATCACAGGGTACTCTCGTCTGTACGTAAATGATATATAAATATGATGACGTAGAATGATTATTCGATTCGAGATGTTTTATTAATCCCGGTTGAACATTACACCACAGAAACTGCTTCATTTTAAAGGAAATATACAACTTCTATTCTCTAATCTATTCCATGCCACGACGGTCACCTAGAAGTCTGAATTTTTGTAAACTTAAATTGTTTGCAGTAATGAAATAGCCTATAAAATACCAAACTTCTACATGGTCGATTTATTGATATTAATTCTATAGTCATCTATTGGTAGATATAAGTACAAACTAGACTGGAGACATCTGATAAACTGGATGTCCACCATTAGACGCGAAGTCTAAACACCAACCCGGATAGTGTGTTGGCGACTTTAGTACGTGGCTCCAGGAATCCGAGTTACATCAAGAGAGAGAGTGCGCTGTGTGTGTGAATAGTCGATGTTAATTTAAATATAAATTGCCTTTATTTTTTAAAATTATAAACATTTTAAGTGCACCAAAATGAAACCATTAAGCACGATGTTTTAAAATATTTTATTTAACTTGTTTCCATATGTGTCTTTCTGTCTGTTTGTCCGTCTGTCTGTGTCCACAAATCTTGTAATCGATTTATAGTATACTTCTAGAGCAGGTAGAAAGCTGAAATTTTGTACACTTGTTAGAATTTGATGACAATGAATGTTGACAAATTTCCAGACTTCGGGGTTGTCAGAATGGCCAGGAACGGACAAATTTCCGAAATGTCTTTCAAAATTTTAAATTTAATTTTAATATGCTACCAAAAAAACATAGAAGTATGCAACTTTTAACACTCGTTCAGTCCAATGAACAATGCAAGTGTACATATTTTCAGACTCCTCGGAGTGGCCGGGAATGAACAAATTTCTATATTTCTTTTCGAATATTATGTGTGGCACGTAGTCAAGTCGGAAACAGTTGAGAGTTGCAAATTGATTTTTTCAGCGATTGTTTAAGACCCCAAAAGAGTTATAAATACGAATATTCAGGTTCCTATTTGAAACCTTATTGGAATTACAAGCAAAAAGCTGTCCAAAGTCATAAAAAAAAAATTATGGTGATGTCTTGTCCCCATGGAAAGGGGAGGTGCCATTGCCCCGTTAGTTGCCACATTACAGAGTTCACTGTAGCCCTTCACGCCCGCCACGTAGAGGAGGGGTTGGACTTCTGGGCGGGCATAAAAATAATCATTTATCTGTTATAATTAAGTAATTTGTTCCCCCTATATCACCATGCATACATTTATATTAAATATACCTATATATAGGTCACAACGAATATAAATTTATATATGGGTAAAACTTTAACGATGGAAGCTTAGACTATCGTTCTAGACCCGTTCGTAGAACGGGATATAATGATCTAGTTCTTAATAAACATCTAGACCATGTAGAAGTCTGGTATTTTATAGGCTGTTTCATTACTGATAACAATGCAACTTTACAAAATTTCATACTTCTAGATGACCGCCGTGTGGCATGGAATATAGATTAAAGAATAGGAATTGTATAGTTCCTTTAAAATGAAGCTGTCTGTGGTATAAAGAGCGGCTAGCATTTTATAAAAATGTGGTCGGGAATAGACTCATTTCAATGCTTCCTTACAACTTTTGATATAATCCCAGACCACATAGAAGTATTAACTTTGGTATACTGTCTTAAAACATCTTACAAAAAGAAGTAATAAATATCACACACACACACAAAAGCCTTTATTAAGACACACAGGTCTTACAGAGGATTCTCCTTGGGGTTACAAGACGGAGAAACCTATGAAAGTGGGAAATAAAAAATGGAGAAAGATTATATACATATGGTAAATATATAAGTAATAAATATCAAATTCTTAGCTGACTGCGGTGGACAGGTATAAGACATAGAATATAATTTTATATTTTCTTTAAAATTAAGAAAATAGGTGCAGAAGTTTTTCTCTGTAGCGCAATAAGCGACTGATATCACGAATATTTAACATTCCAAGAAGAAACCCTGTTTCTTTAGGCGACTAAAGCTAGCCAGATTTTCTCGCGTGTAAACTTCCGAATTGCCTCAGACTGTCAATTGACTCTTTCTGTCATATGCAGTCCACCCAACTATACACCTAATGTTTAACTCTGCTGTGCTAAAGGTCGCAGAGGTATTCTGGTAAATGAACTAGCAGACCTGCTGCACCTTCTAACTTATACACTGTCTTCCAAAATATTTACATAAAGCGTTTCCCACAATAAAATAACTCAGCTAACATAGAATCTACGCATAGACCTACACATTATGGATTACACAACCACCAATCTCAAAAGATTTATAGCCACGCCAAAATTTTGATCTTCATTATTCCAAGAAACTAACATGAGTGCACTTCAACAATTAAATAACAGGAAATGGCCACGCTCAAGTATACTCCGCGTATTTTAAAAGAGGATCGATTTACCCCAACTGCTAGATGAAGACCGAACAGTGGATCATTTACTTTTCATCTGCTCAGTTTTCTGATAACAATGAAACAAAATGGCCACTCTTCTATGAATTATAAATATCAGCCAGGCATCAATGAAAAATATACCTAGAACTAAATCTCCTCGATACAATTAATATCTTGGACTTCCACAGTCATTGTATAAATAAAACCAAAAAGCCTCAAGTCTCTGACTGACAACACGAGTGGTTAGAGAGATCTTTTGAAAGCTTAAGGAACCTGGATCAATTACATATATATCCTAATATCATAGTGTGTAAATGGTTTTATAAGTAGATAATAATATTTAGTGCTTAATATTGGTGTGCATATTTTAAAATATTTTGGTGAGATTTCGTATTTATTTTAACATTTCATTTTAAGTTTTGTAAATTTATGACTAAAATTAACTAAATGATTGATAAATAAAAATTAATATATACAGTTATCAGCGTCATGCACAATTCTTTCTTAATTCTGTCACCGTTTGCTTTTGGTTCAGTGGTAGAATGCTCGCCTGCCACGCGGGCGCCCCGGGTCCGATTCCCGGCCGATGCATTTTTTATTTTTTTTTTACATTTTTAAAAACTCATTTTGTCGTCTATGTACAGATTTATGGTCTATGTACACAAGTATACAAGTATGTATACAAGTTATTTGCAAATTGCGTTGCAAATTTGCCCTTTCGCTCGCAAGCAGCGTCTCTAGCGGTGAAGATGGGAGGTAATATCAGCTGACCTAATAAACATGTAAAACGTGTTATAACAGGACATAGAGAAAAATCTGGAAGAGATATTTTTCGGATTTTTAATCAAGAAAAATAAATTGACAGGTTCTGGGAAAAAAATAGTTGTTTTTTATTCAGAAAATGATGATGACAATATTGCTGTATCATATTTGATTATCAGATACAAAATTATATCCGGAAAATTCCAAAAAGCAGAGACCACGGGTGAAGCCAGTTCATTTTTTAGTATGCAGGAAAAAAATTCTAACAGAAAAACATTCATTCGAGCAGAAGACACAAAGCCAGATCATCTCTTTATAAAAATATCGCTTCTCAGACACAAAGTTTGGAGCGGGACGTTTCACAAGAATGACATCCACGGCGCCAATTTATAATTGTAACGAATAGTATTTGAATAAAAGCATTTGATCGGGTAAAACCCGGGCGTTGCCCAGGTCATCCGGCTAGTACATTTAAAAGAAAAGTTTTTATTTAAATGAACTGAAAAGGAAAAATAAAATATTTTATCTTCTGTCAATGAGCAATTAGATGTATCTGAGTGAAAATAAAAACCAAGCGGGATTTATAAAAGGAAGATCATGTATTGACCACATATTTACACTAACTACTTTAATCCAACTAACATTAAGAAAAAAGAGGGGAAAACTATATGTCTTTTTTGTCGATCTAAGGAAGGCATTTGATACTGTACCTCACTCAATACTTTGGAAAAAACTTTACAACCCAGACATAAGTTACCAATTCATAAGTACGATCAGAAGTTACTACGAACAAGCAACTATAGCTATCAGATGGAAGGGATCATTTACGGAAAGTATTAAGATAAACTCGGGAGTCCTCCAGGGAGAACCACTTTCCCCACTGCTATTTATATTATTTATCACGGACTTAATCGAAATTTATAATAACTCAGACCTGCCGAGTGTAAATTTGCCAGAATTTGGAGATATCCATTTATTGCTGTACGCCGACGACATAGCAATTATAGGTGAGTCCAGGATGAACCTCCAAAAGAAGATCAAAATACTGAAAGAATATCTCGATGAGAACTTAATGACACTAAATGAGTCCAAGTCAAAGATTATGGTGTTCCGTAATGGAGGTAAACCCTCAAATAAAGATAGATGGTTCTGGAATGATAAACCCATAACAATAACTTCAAGATATACATACTTGGGATTCCCTCTGACACCAACAATAACAACTACTCACCCGGCAAATTACTTTAAAGGAAAAGCACTTACAGCAATTAACGCCACACACCCAATACTAATAAAATCAAAAGCAAAGTCAATAAATTTATCAACCAAACTCTTTGATACAATAGTGAGAGCTGTCCTGATGTATGCCGCTCCATTGTGGGCAACAGAGCATAAAGACTTATTGGATAGTATACAAGACATATTTATCCGTAGGTTCCTGAATCTGCCCAGATACACTCCAGGCTACCTAATCAGATTAGAAACCGGTCGTATCTCATTGAGTGTAACAGCCTTAAAATTAACCCTGAAGTATTGGCTGCGGGTGTTGAATATGAGCAGTGACAGATTGCCACGTATATGTTTTAATAGAACACGGGAACTGTCTAATGCTTCGGGCACACCCATCGGTTTCATTAAAAAGATCACCAATCTGCTTAACAATAATGGATCCCCTGCACTTGTTTCTTGTGATGACCCTGAAACGCTGAGGAGCGCGATTACAGGGCTCTTAAAAACAGCGGCAGACCAATCTATACAAAACGACCTTACAAGAATGGATAAATCTAAGCTATACTCTCACTACAAAGACATTCACATATCTTTCATGACGGAGGGATACCTTTTAGGAGATTTTCCTTTCCCGGTTGTAAGACTACTCGCACAAGTTAGAATACTTTCAAGTTTTTTTTAGAGAAAACCACACCAAGATGCTCTGCGGTGAGGACCCGACTTGTACCTTCTGTAATTCAAAACTAAAAAATGAAATCACTCACTATATTTTTTATTGCCCTGCTCTGAAAGAAGAAAGAAGAACCTTTATGCTCAAAACTGGGCAACTCTGTGCTTCACTTCCATCAATAATTGACAATATGACCCAGAATAAGTATATTGCTACGGCGTTTTATGGTTTCCACAAGTCCATATCTCAGAAGAAGGCCAAGTGATACTCACTCCTCACTTTCTTACTGCTACTCTTTTTGTGTTGATTTCTTGCTTCCCTCTTTCTTTTTTTTTTCTTTTCTTGTTTTTTTTTTCTTTTCTTCTTACTCTGTATATATCGTTATTTCCTTTGTCTCACTGCTTTGTTCTTATGCATACCTCTGGTGAATCCTGTATAGGGTCAGTGACCCTAAATAAAGGCTTTTTTGTTGTTTGTTGTTGAGTGAAAATAAAAGTGGCAGGGGACGATCATATTTAGATAAAAGGTAAAAATATAGCAAACACTTAAAAATCGCTAATGAGCTCTAGACAGTCAATTGGCTCTTTCTGTCATATGCAGTCACATCAGGTTCTAAATTCATGATGATCGTCCCCCACCGCTTTTATTTTCACTCAGATACATCTAATTGCACAATGACAGAAGATAAATTATTTTATATTTTCTTTTTGTGCATTTAAATAAAAGCTTTTGAATATTTATTTATTTATTATTTACTAGCGGATGTGTGTGTGTGTACCCGGCTTCGCCCGGGTTTTATCTGAGTGAAAGTTTGCCTAACGAATATTATTGAAAATAATTTTCCGGAACATAGACTATTATGATAATAATGATAATAATATTCATTACATTATATTTTTTATTATATATTTATATAATACGAATGGCCCGGGCAACGCCCGGGTTTTACCCGAGTGCGTATATATTTTAAAAACGTTTTAATTCAAATACTATTCGTTACAATTATAAATTGGCGCCATGGATGTCACTCTTGTGAAACGTCCCGTTCCAAACTGTGTGTTTTTAAAATGTTTTAATTAAAATACTATTCGTTACAATTATAAATTTGAACGATAGGCTAATTATTTCTTTATACCGTTATTATACCGTTATATTATATATATTATATTTATTATATATATATATATATTACACGTTATTTGTTTTCTTGGCCGACTGTTTTACATATGGTGTTATCTTAAAAGTGCTTGTTTTGAATATTTTTTAGATTGAGATTATTAGCTAGTATGTAAAAAAATTAACTCTGTTGAAATTTAATTTTGTATTTATATATAAATAAAATTAACTCTGTTGATTTTTTTTGTATTTAATCGATAACAGTGAAGTTACGCATGTTAATGTTAGGGAAAAATATTTTGATGTTAAGCAAAACCTGCTCCATCTCGTTTTACATAAATGTTGAAAATTTGGTCGAAATTGATGCATTGTAACGAAAGTTTTTAGTGAACAACACTTATGAAATTTGCATTTTATTAATATAGATTTATTTATTCTAAAAATAAATCAAAATTTCTACTGTCCTTTTTGCAATTAAAAATATTTGGAAGGACTAGCTAATCGGTGGTGAACTCTCCCAGCAGGTTCGCCAGTTTTGCATCGAAAACATATTATATAAGGCAAAAAAAAAGGTTTAACTTAAACACAACACAATAAGGCAATACACTAATAAAACCATTAATCGCAATTTTTTTCTTTCAAAGAAAGCTAAATTATTACTGTCCTTTCTGCAATGTATTGCGTTTGTCATTGAAAAAGGTTCAATGAGCACACATCGGTGGACAGTTCAAGTTGATCTCAAAATTATCAATTTTCTTCCTGGCCAGCAAGGTGTCTACTCGAAATGCCCATGTTTCTTGTGTCTCTGGGAGAGCAGAGCTAAACATGATCACTGGATAAGAAGAGCCGGGCCTGTGAGGGAGAACATGGATGTTGGAGAAAGGATTATCATTTATACGCTTCTCATTTCTTGAGAAAAAATCATTCTGCCCACTACATATAAAATTAGGGTTGGTCAAACAGTTTGTTAAAGCTCTTAAACATCATGGGTCCTCCTGTTTTTCATTAAGTATAACATGAATTTCCTAGACTCGGTGAGGGAAACTGAAGTCTGGTATTTTTATGGCCCTCAGATAAGGTAGCTCAATTGATCCAATTTTGTTAACTTCATGAATGAACTTGAATCGAATGCTTAGAGATCATTTGTCTTTATAGTTCGAAACTCTTTAGGTAACTACAGAGCTAAAAACATAAGAAACTAGTTAACAACATGCTTAAAAACTTCAAAAATATTGGTTGCAATATGAGTATAAAAAGTTCAATATTTGCATATGGCCACCTGGACATCTTCCCTGACAATTTGAGAGGTATGAGTGAGGAGCAAGGTGAAAGATTTAATCATGAAACCAAAACTATGGCAGATCGGCAACAGGGAAGAAAGGACACCCAAATAACGGCAGATTAGAACCTGCAAAGAAACTATGAGGAAAATTTTAACACTCCGAAATCCTATAAACGAAGCTTCCAGGGCCACAGATGATCCGAAATTTATCAATCCTTCGTAAATGATAATATATGCTCATATAAATTCAGCATTTCTATACATAATTTGAAATTAATGTTTTTACTTCAATAAAACTTTTGCAAATAACTCGGTTTTCAAAAGCATGATCATCATTAATCAGATGCTCCGCATTAAATCACAATAAGTTCAAATTTCATTATGATCGTGCTCCAATTCTTTTATTCGTAGTCAGAGGTGCTAGCTCGAACAGAATTATTCTCTTCTTTTAGTTTAATTTAATGAAATATTTTAGAAAATTTAGAAGGTCATTAATGCTAGGTGGATTATGTATTTATAAAATGAGAACTGATAGAGAAAAACGGTCTACATATCTAGATTCTGCGCATTAAAATCACGAATAGGTCTAAAACCCCGGCAATAAAATGCGTTGGCCAGTGTTATTGATTTGCAAAAAAAAAAACATGTTTTCTCCAAGCTACAAGAAGAGCGTTGGCGAATCCTCCCTTCCCTTCTGACTTTCAAATGAAGCCTAAACATACCCATTTAAAGGGGAAAGGTGCCAATGTGACAGAATTCAAGGATGACAATTTTAATTGGTACAAATATGGATGCAACAGTTAAACATCTTTTGATAGTCGATAGTAAATATGCCAAGCCCAGGAGTGTTTTATAGTTTCAAAATAAACACCTTTTTTCCCCCAATGTATAATTATACTCGTACATGGTCATGGAGAATAAATTCATAGATCAGATTCACAATCTTGGTAGGGTTGGAATACAGATCCTGTCTTGAGGCTTCCATGCATTCCAAGATATGATCTGGTGAGGCCTCTTTGGTCCTACAGATGGTGCATTGTGGGAAGGTCTTTACACCATCCTGGAAGAAGAGCGGTCTTGTATGGCCAGTTTTGAGCCTGGAAATACAGGTTGCTGCCTGTCGGCTCATCCCACATTCCAGAATAGCTCTAGACTTTTGGTTCAGAAAACACCTTTGAACTCTAGAAACAGTACAAATGCTTAGTTCAATGGTAGTTTTGTGTTTTTTTATTCCAAAATTGTACACACGCGTTTTTTTTTTTCGTTGATAAACGAAAATTACTCACAATTTTAAACAATTTATACCGCACACAAATAATTCCTGATGATTTAAAGCCATGAAGGTACTATTTCTGTAATCAGAAAATTACAGCTTTTATGTGATCAATAGATCATATAACAAAATTAGAACTTAAGGAGAGGAAATGATTACTAAATAAATTATTCATCATATCACCAAAAACCACTAATTCAAATATTCGCCAAATTTAAATTTCAAATTGTCCTTGAACTTCGAATTAATTAGACATCACTCTATAAACACATACATACATACATACATACACTCACGAATAGAAAAAATGATGAGAATAAAGGAAAAGATAAATAAAGAGAAAACTATATGGGGAAGGACTATGTCTTATCTCTCTTCTTCTTTCAAATTTTATTCATTTTCCGAATAATTAGGTTTTTCCACTTCACAAGGCTTCATATTCAGAAACAGCTAAAAAGTATGTAGCCAATGTCGACAAAGAACTTTGAAAAATATATATTTCAGGATCTCCTTCAGAATTCATATTCTGGATTTCCACCTTGATAAGCTGAAAGATAACATAGGAGATCTCCAGAGGACATTTTATATATGTATTTATAACAAAACACACGCTATATCCTATGTGGATATTTGCGTGTAAATGTAAACTTTTATTATCGTGATACTCCTGTTGAAGGACTGACAAATCCGAAAGCTTGAAAATAAAAAATTTGTAAACTATTTTATGTACATAGTTTCAAAATATTTATACAAATTATTTCTAGTTTTAGAGATAGAGTGAAAATTATTTAAATTTTTACATTTTAGAGCAATAATTTTACAAGAATACATAGATGACATGAAAAGCCTTTTCACCAAGACTTTGAACGGTGTTGCACACTGACAATACAATAAAAGTATGATGGAATATGAGTGAGAACTACTTGCCATCCAGTTTATCTGTAAAGTTCTTGAAATAAATTTCTTTCTGATATAGAGATTATACCGTAAAGATATACTCGAGAAACCTAACTCAATACAATAATAATAGTTTGAATAAATTTAGCGCAACATTAGCATTAGAAATGTATATTTAGGTAAATTGCCATTTTAATTTGTAAATTTAATGTATACGCAATGTAAAAAGTAATTTATTTCACTACCAATTCACCTAATACACAATATAACTCATCTTTCATTGTTGTTGCTTTTCCTCAAAATAAAACAGCGCGTTCCTGCCCAGAAGTCCAACCCCTCCTCTACGTGGCGGGCGGGAGAAGCAGCACAAGTAAGGGACTGTCCTGTAGGGCGAAGTACGGTAGGGATTTCGTGAGCCCCGAGCAGCTACGGTAACCGTGAAGGCCTAAAGGGAACTCTGAAATGTGGCTGACTAACGGGGCAATGGCAACCCCCTTTCCATGGAGAAACAAATGAACAAGACACCACCACCACCAAAATAGCACGTTTTATCCTTAAAATAACAAATACCAAGCAAATTTGAGCTAAATAAAAGCTTATTTATCCACAAGAACCATATAAAAATAATAGGAAAATGGCACTGATTTTTCTCATTTCAATTTTTTTTTTATTTCTTTAATAAACTTAAGCTTTAGCTCAGAAATTGAATTGTTCACACACACAGGCAGTCTACAGTCATCACAGCAGGTGCCGTAAAAAAGTTTCCAAGGTCAAATCTCTCTGCTAAAATAATGAGAGGAAGGAAATAAAGATATATGTAGTGTCGGGAGAGCACGATGTAGATGGAACAATGCCAGGATTATGTATGGAAAGTCAACAATAGATGGCACCACTACTGGCACTGATCCTGAACGTCCGTTGAAATTTGCTATATAAATAATGGGCAATTGTTAAATTTAGAATATGCACGATAAAAGCTGATATTGTTATAAATGTAAGGGTGTGAGTATCGTTTAAAAATGGGCCTGTATATTATTAACCAATAAAACTCTTCAAGGCGGTTACAAAAATATTATATTCGCTTATAGAACTTGATTTACCTAACTTTTTGTGGAACATATTATGTTCCCCTTTTGCAATTATTTTCTCTGATCTGTTAAAGAGAATAAAGATAGGTCATTTTATGTAACTAAATATTTCAACTTTATGACCCACTGAGTCAGAATACTTGTGAACGGTAGATGGGACATGCTATGGATGAGGCACCATTCGGTCCAAGCAGCTGTTTCAAAAACCGTAGTCGTCGGAATGTTCGGTGTTTGGGAGAATGTCACACGACAGGCCGTTTGGTTACATCTTGTAGCATGAAAGTGAGTTGGTTACACAACGGCTCTACCTGATATTCGACTTTCTTTTAAAAGCTCTTTTTTTTAGACTGAAAATATTTTTAACGTTTGGTTTCAAAATTAATATAAACGCGAAGCTTTTTTTTTTTTTTCATTCGAAAGAGATTAATAGTTCTTTTCAATAGTCAATTTGATTAATTGATAAAATGGCATCACGCATTCTAGAAGAATCCCGGAGTGTATAAAGACAGTTGGGTTTCGAGAGATGCATTTCTTTTAGTCGTTGTTGCAGTTTTCTTACGCTTGCCATTCTATGTATTTTGGGAGAGACTGAGAGGTAAATTTAGAGCTTCTCATAATTTGCCAGTAATCGCCCCAAGGTAATGTTCAGTCACAGTTGTGAGAAATTTGTCAACAGCCTGACTCAGCATTCTGCCAGCTCCGGTCGGCTGTGGTCCAACTGGAAGCTGAATGAGAAACATTTGTTCAGATTGGAAATATTGAAGCTGCTTCATATCTGAAAGTTAACCCTCTTCAACATCCTCAATATGGTTCATTCTAATGTAACATGCTAAAAGTGTCTATACCGAGGGAAGACTCCGATGAGAGGCCACTTTTAACTCGGCCAAAATGGTTGTTTAAGGGAAATCAAATACCTAAATGGAGCCATGTTTTTAAAATATTAAACAGAGAAGCGCCAGAATATTTCAATTTATATATCAAATAATAATATAAGGGGGGAGAAGTCCGACCACACCTCCCTGTGGTCCCCCCTGGACCCTTGGAATATTTGACCAAATTCTGGTCTGCTTCCAAGGTGACTACCGTGGCAACGGCACCCATTTTCCAAGATAGGAGATAGAGGACATTGCGACTGCTGTGATAGAGATGCATGGTGATATCTGAGGCATTTCATTGGACACGACTACGACAACAATAGAAAAATAATACTGCATTTCGCGTCTAGCAAGAAGCTTAGCTCCATGATAGTGGAGCGGATCTCCCCTGGACCTCCTCAGTTACTTCTATTTGCATACTATGTCTGAAATATAAATTTTTTGCATGGTATTTATCTGAGTCACCTGGATTTTAAGTATTTTTTCGTGTTCTTCATTATTTTTTGTATAGTTCTCGTACATTTCTCTTTTATCTGATGTTTTATAAAAATAAAAGTCGCATCTTCCGTCAAAATAAACATCGAAACTAGACGCCAGCTATTGACCATCGCCGTAAACAATCGGCCTCGGGTCGGTGGTACCAGTTTTGGTAAACTGGGAAGCGCCCATTTAGAGACCATGGTTTCAGGATAATGGACATCTTCATCCCAGGGCGGGCTTTATTTCAATAGATCCACAAGTATATAAAATGGAAAATATTTACAATATATCTGCCAAAAAGGTGTTGAGCTGACAAAGAGGCTAGGTCAAATCTATGGCCAAAATTTCTACATACCTAAAGCGTTAGTAACATATTTTCGTACTACTTTTTTGTGATCTTCCAGTTTTGGTTAGTGTTGTTCATATCAAGAAATGTGTGCCATGTATGCATGTTGTTTTCAAAACTATATTTGGCTTGGTTATAAGAGGGGATGCTTGAAATATAGCTAATATAAAATATGAAGTTAAAATTACATCCAGTAAATTCTATCACAGATGAAAATTGATATATTGATACGTTAATATACCACTCAAAATTCAATTAACTTAATATTTGATTTTGAATAAAAATATATATTTTTATTCCATTGTTAGGCCGCTGTTGTGACTAGGATGGTCAAATGAGAGCACGTGGAATCTCTAGGGGTATCTGCTAGACTCGTTTTTATTTACCTTTTTGCATTGTGAAGAGCAAACAAGTAGCGATACAATGAAGATCATCCAACCACCACCGTCAACCAGAAGGAGCACGACTTGACTCCCGGCCAGATAGGCTTCTTCTCTCTGATTGGTTCGTCCGACCCCCGGCCCACAGGTGGTGGACGGTTTTAGACTTTTTGGACGTCGCCGTAACACTATATACACTCAGGTAAAAATGTACTCGTGGAAAAAAAAAAGCATTTCCCGGATAATTCGCCCAATATAATTGATGTTTACAATTTTATAGTCACTTATGGAGTAGACGTCTAAAGGGAGGTATTCTGTAGATGATAATGCTTCTCACTTTCAAACAAATTCCCAGTATCTTGTCATTCAGCTTGTAGCTTTCAGCTTCTATCAGTGGTGTTGAAGACGACGGGATCTATCCTCTAAGGGGTCTCTGCTAGCTTCTCCCCGAAGGACACACTTAACAACAAACGTCAATTTTGAATCATAGCAAATAATGGAAGGTGTTTTGCGTCCATTTGAATATTTATTTTTATGAATATATTTACCAGATTTTGATATTTTAAAATTGTATAACACAATTTTATTGCTTATTAGAAGAATATCTAAATACACTGGCCATAAAAAAAATTGCATCACCTATTGACCAATAGAAATATTTAATAAAAAGATTTACTGGCCGAAGTATCTTTATTTTCAAGAAATATGAATGCCGGCCAGGCAGCCTCAATATTTACGAGAAATATTTATGTAAATATTCTGAAAATGGTGAGCTATATAATGGTAATGTGAAAATAATTTATTGAAATTTCAAAAAAAATGATGTAAATCAATTGAAATACAAAGCTTTTTATCAATTTGGTGTATTATCCTTTGGCACATATAAAAGTAGCTACACGGTGAGGCATGCTGTCATAGTATTTTATGGATTTTTATGGGATGCTAGACCAAGCCATTTTAATTTTTTTGCCGAAGCTTTTGAAGATTGGCTGTGGAGATTGCCAAATTTTTCTCCTCATCATGTCCCATTAATGCTCAATTGGGGAAAGTTCTGGGGAACATGCGGGCCAGGGAAGGATGTCTACATTTTGAAGGAAGGCTTGTGAGATGTTGGCTGTAAGTGGTAGGGCATTATCTTGTTGGGAAATGGCATTAATAGTATGCTCGAGAAATTGTGACACAATAGGTTGCAGGACATATGCAATGTTTTTGCTTCAATATATTTTTAATTATACTTAAAGTAAATATTCCCAAATTGGATTATCAGCAAATAACGTTTTGCATAATGTTTTATCTATTTCCACAATATATGTAATGACATCCCTCTCTCTGAAACTACTTTGTTTTTATATAAGTCATATGAAAGCGTTTTATATAGATTTTACTATTTCAGCCTAATCCCAACTTGCTCACTAGCAATATTCCTAACCTAATGAACAGGTAACATCCAGGTTTAATCAGAGGTTAATTTCACCATATAATAAAACTAGCCGAATGACCCGGGCAACGCTCGGGTTTTACCCGATTAAATGCTTTTATTCAAATACTAATCGTTACAATTATAAATTGGCGCCGTGGATGTCATTCTTGTGAAACGTCCCGCTCCAAACTTTGTGTCTGAGAAGCGATATTTTTATAAAGAGATGATCTGGCTTTGTGTCTTCTGCTCGAATGAATGTTTTTCTGTTAGAATTTTGTTCCTGCATACTAAAAATGAACTGGCTTCACCCGTGGTCTCTGCTTTTTGGAATTTTTCCGGATATAATTTTGTATCTGATAATCAAATATGATACAGCAATATTGTCATCATCATTTTCTGAATAAAAAAACAACTATTTTTTTCCCAGAACCTATCAATTTATTTTTCTTGACTAAAATTCCTAAAAATATCTCTTCCAGATTTTTCTCTATGTCCTGTTAAAACACGTTTTACATGTCCATTAGGTCAGCTGATATTACCTTCCATCTTCACCGCTAGAGGCGCTACTTGCGAGCGAAAGGACAAATTTGCAACGCAATTTTCAAATAACTTGTATACTTGTGTACATAGACCATAAATCTGTACATAGACAGGAAAAGCACATATATTTTAATAATATAAATGAGTTTTAAAAATTGTAAAAAAAAATGCATCGGCCGGGAATCGAACCCGGGGCGCCCGCGTGGCAGGCGAGAATTCTACCACTGAACCAAAAGCAAACGGTGACAGAATTGTTGATGACTCTGATACTTGTATATTCTAATACTGTTTTAGGTTGAATACTATTCGTTTTTTTTTTACAATTATATATTTTAATCTGAATCCCCCGAGTTCTCCTTTAGTGGATATTTTCCCAATGAATAATCTTCAACAAGATATTATTTATTAAGAACACATTTATAGATTTCTAAAGTAAAATAAATTCAAACCAAAATTTTGTGTGAAGAGGACACTTAAAATTACGATGATGATAGTAATAATGGTATGTTCATTTGAATCATTACTGATAAGAGGTTTAATGAGACACACAATCGTAATGAATACCAATTATTATATTCATCTGCCAAATATTCAATCTGGAAGAATCTGGGCAAAGCTGGGGGAGTCATTCAGAATATATATAACAATCATACCCATTTTATAACTCCTAATATAAGGCCTGTATAAGAAAAAAAAGTGCCAAATTTAACTGAGTGTTGTGAATATCACGTGTAAGTTGCACGAGTCTCGTGGTCACTGTTCGAGAACCTGATTCTTAAAATATGTGTTAAAAGATTTTTTTTAGTTAGCCATCATTCTAACGATAATGAATCAAAAAGAACGTCGTCAAAATATGATTTCCAAATGGCTTTAAAATCTATGTCCAACCGCATTAATCGCAAAAGACTTGAAAACATTTTATCATTGACGAAGAAACCTACTGAAATATTGACTTCTCAACGCATCCAGAACCCCAGTACTACATTTCAGCTAATGAAGACATCCTCCCTGAATCAAAAACTTCGATTGAAGTTGGAAAATTAATGATAAATATCTCGTGTGACAAGCAATTTGTGAGTGCGGTGATAAGAGTCAGATTTACGTTACCAAAGGGACAGCCAACAAGGACATTTATTTCAGAGAATGTCTGAAGAAGAAACTTCTGTGGTTTATTAGAAAGCATGACGTACCCACGTTAGTCTGGTCCGACCTTGCACCAGCCCACTACGCCCGTGATACATTGAAGTTCTTAGATGATGATGTTTCAAAGGAGTTGAATCCACCGAACGTGCGCCGTCCAATCGAGTATTATTGAAGAGAAGTAAAAAAAAATCTAAGTAAAACAGGTCAAACTGCCAAAAGTATCTCAGATTACAACAATAAGTTCAACACCAGGAAGGTTACGAAGGACTCTGTAAAAGCTGATTCGAAGGACATCCAGAAGAAGCTCTACCGGGAGTACACAAATAAACCGAATCCCAAAAAATTCCTACACCATAATTTAATTTTAGCTTTGTATTATTAATAAAATATATACTTTGATCAAAATATTTTACGATATTGTATCTATATTCGAAACTATTTTAAAGGCGTAAGATTCTTTTTGAAATTAAACAATTTCTACTACCCTGCAATGAAAAATTAATGGGAGGGCCTGGCTCATCAGTGGTGAACCCTCCCAGCGGTTTCTATACTGGCGAAACCGCTGGGAGGGTTCACCACTGATGAGCCAGGCCCTCCCATTAATTTTTCCATTGCAGTAAGGGTAGTAGAAATTGTTTAATTTCAAAAAGAATCTTACGCCTTTAAAATAGTTTTGAATTTTGATAACAGATGGCGCGCTAGTGAATCATATTGTATCTATACTAATCAAAATATTTAGCAGTTATTTTCTTATACAGGCATTATGTAAAAATAGTTTATTTAGTTCATTTTAGGCTTTGAATGACTTTTGTGTTAATTTATATATTCAAGCATAAGAATATAAAGGTCGCCTCTTCCTACAAAATAGACGTTAAAACAAAGTTTCATCTATTGACTGTCTACACAAACTAGCGGACTCAGGTCGGTGACAAAGCCAAACTTTTTTTAGATATACTAGCCGAATGACCCGGGCAACGCCCAGGTTTTACCCGATTAAATGTTTTTATTCAAATACTATTCGTTACAATTATAAATTGGCGCCGTGGATGTCACTCTTGTGAAACGTCCCGCTCCAAACTTTGTGTCAGAGAAGCGATATTCTTATAAAGAGATGATCTGGCTTTGTGTCTTCTGCTCGAATGAATGTTTTTCTGTTAGAATTTTGTTCCTGCACACTAAAAAAGAACTGGCTTCACCCGTGGTCCCAGCTTTTTGGAATTTTTCCCGATATAATTTTGTATCTGATAATCAAACATGATACAGCAATATTGTCATCATTTTCTGACTAAAAAAAAAAACAACTATTTTTGCCCAGAACCTGTCAATTTTATTTTTCATTGGCTAAAAATCCGATAAATATCTTTTCCAGATTTTTCTCTGTCCTGTCAAAAAACGTTTTACATGTACATTAGGTCAGCTGATATTACCTCACATCTTCACCGCTAGAGGCGCTGCTTGCGAGCGAAAAGGCAAATTTGCGACGTAATTTGCAAATAACTCGAAGGATATTCGGGATAGAGACCTGAGATTTTCACTATAAGTTTTTCCAGATTCTACTTTATATACTGTTAAATATTCAGTCAGATTAGTTACGTATTGTGGACGTGTATAGCCGACATAGATACATACATACATACACTGACTTTTATTAATATATATAGTCACGACCGTCTTTCCTCAATTCCTCATCGGCCGCTGTCACGGATGCGCGCGCATCATCATTATGATCATTATCATTATCTAATGATAATAATAATAATAATTAATATTATTATTATTATTATCAACATATATAGTCACGACCGTCTTTCCACCGTCAATCAATTCCTCAATTCCTCAATTCCTCATGTCACGGATGCGCGCGCATCATCATTAGTATAATATAAAAAGCCAACAATGAAGAATGAATGTAAGATAAAAAGCCAACAATGAAGAGTAAATATGATATAAAAAGCCAACAATGAAGAATGAATGTAAGATAAAAAGCCAACAATAAAGAGTAAATGTAATATAAAAAGCCAACAATGAAGAATAAATGTAAGATAAAAAGCCAACAATGAAGAGTAAATATAATATAAAAAGCCAACAATGAAGAATAAATGTAATATAAAAAGCCAACAATGAAGAGTAAATATAATATAAAAAGCAAACAATGAAGAATGAATGTAAGATAAAAAGCCAACAATAAAGAGTAAATATGATATAAAAAGCCAACAATGAAGAATGAATGTAAGATAAAAAGCCAACAATGAAGAGTAAATGTAATATAAAAAGCCAACAATGAAGAATAAATGTAAGATAAAAAGCCAACAATGAAGAGTAAATATAATATAAAAAGCCAACAATAAAGAGTGAATGTAAGATAAAAAGCCAACAATGAAGAGTAAATGTAATATAAAAAGCCAACAATGAAGAATGAATGTAAGATAAAAAGCCAACAATGAAGAGTGAATGTAATATAAAAAGCCAACAATGAAGAATGAATGTAAGATATAAAGCCAACAATGAAGAGTGAATGTAAGATAAAAAGCCAACAATGAATAGTAAATGTAATATAAAAAGCCAACAATGAAGAATGAATGTAAGATAAAAAGCCAACAATGAAGAGTAAATATAATATAAAAAGCCAACAATGAAGAGTGAATGTAAGATAAAAAGCCAACAATGAAGAGTAAATGTAATATAAAAAGCCAACAGAGTGAATGTAAGATAAAAACCCAACAATGAAGAGTGAATGTAATATAAAAAGCCAACCTTGAAGAATGAATGTAAGATAAAAAGCCAACAATGAAGAGTAAATATAATATAAAAAGCCAACAATGAAGAGTGAATGTAAGATAAAAAGCCAACAATGAAGAGCAAATGTAATATAAAAAGCCAACAATGAAGAGTAAATATAATATAAAAAGCCAACAATGAAGAGTAAATCTCTATATATATAAAAATGAATGTTTGTCTGTTTGTATGTTTGTTTGTATGTCCGGTATACAAATTCGCAGTAGTTCACTAATTCAAACCAAAATTTCCATACATAGGTAAAAAATACGGGGAAGACGATAGGCTATTTAAAAATATATATAAATCAATTATTAAAACTATATATTTTTAGTCAGAAAATGATGATGACGATATTGCTGTATCATGTTTGATTATCAGATACAAAATTATATCGGGAAAAATTCCAAAAAGCAGAGACCACGGGTGAAACCAGTTCATTATTTTGTACGCAGGAACAAAATTCTAACAGAAAAACATTCATTCGAGCAGAAAACAAAAGCCAGATCATCTTTCTATAAAAATATCGCTTCTCAGACACAAAGTTTGCAGCGGGACGTTTCACAAGTGTGACATCCACGGCACCAATTTATAATTGTAACAAATAGTATTGGAATAAAAACATTCAATCGGGTAAAACACGGGCGTTGCCCGGGTCATTCGTCTAGTATAATATAAAAAGCCAACAATGAAGAGTGAATGTAAGATAAAAAGCCAACAATGAAGAGTAAATGTAATATAAAAAGCCAACAGAGTGAATGTAAGATAAAAAGCCAACAATGAAGAGTAAATATAATATAAAAAGCCAACAATGAAGAGTAAATCTCTATATATATAAAAATGAATGTTTGTCTGTTTGTATGTTTGTTTGTATGTCCGGTATACAAATTCGCAGTAGTTCACTAATTCAAACCAAAATTTCCATACATAGGTAAAAAATACGGGGAAGACGATAGGCTATTTAAAAATATATATAAATCAATTATTAAAACTATATATTTTTAGTCAGAAAATGATGATGACGATATTGCTGTATCATGTTTGATTATCTGATACAAAATTATATCGGGAAAAATTCCAAAAAGCAGAGACCACGGGTGAAACCAGTTCATTATTTTGTACGCAGGAACAAAATTCTAACAGAAAAACATTCATTCGAGCAGAAATCAAAAGCCAGATCATCTTTCTATAAAAATATCGCTACTCAGACACAAAGTTTGCAGCGGGACGTTTCACAAGTGTGACATCCACGGCGCCAATTTATAATTGTAACAAATAGTATTGGAATAAAAACATTCAATCGGGTAAAACACGGGCGTTGCCCGGGTCATTCGTCTAGTCAACATATATAGTCACGACCGTCTTTCCTCAATTCATCATCGCTGTCACGGATGCGCGCGCATCATCATTATGATCATTATCATTATCTAATGATAATAATAATAATAATTATATTATTTTATTATCAACATATATAGTCACGACCGTCTTTCCACCGTCAACAATTCCTCAATTCCTCATGTCACGAATGCGCGCGCATCATCATTATGATCATTATCATTATCTAATGATAATAATAATAATAATTATTATTATTATTATTATTATTATATTATTATCCATCTCTATCCCTATATATAGTCACGACCGTCATGGGCGGGCTGGCCGGCCGGCCCGCCGGTTCTGTCACGGATGCGCGCGCATCATCATTATGATCATTATCATTATCTAATGATAATAATAATAATAATTATTTTAAGAACGAAATACTTGATGAGGAAAGAGTTTCTTTATTACACAAAATTAGTTCACAAGCTTTCGGGCACAATCACCCTTCTACTGGTGTAAAACGAGACAAAATTATTAGTGGCATTCAGCTATATACATATATACAAAAAGTAAGAAAATAAGACAGATATGTAAAATTGTGCCAGAGAAAATTAACATAATATTGGAGGATCATTCATAAAATTAAGCAAAGCAAGTAAATAAACGTATAATACATTCAATACTTGGCTATTACAGAAACTAAGTATGAACAACGACTGTTAAACGAAATAAAACAAAATAAAATAGAAATAAAATAAAATAAAATAAAATAAACCAAAATTGCCATTGACGTGTAAAAGTATAAGTAAGTTAATGAAAACTAGAATCTCAACTCTGCAGGCTATCCGACATCCTTTGTTTGCAAACATTTTTATGTTTTCTCAGGAATAAGAAATACTGCTCAATACCGGTTCACCTGTTTTATTCCATACTCTTACAAATTGGCGGCCATAGCACGAATTCTGAATAGATATGGGGTAAACTCATATTTCTCCAACACACTCAGTCTGGCAACCAAACTAAAACAGACAATAGCAAGAAGTAGTGTAACCATTGATTCCCTTAATTATCACAATGCCATTTACTCCATATCATGTGAGCAGTGTGATGCCAAGTATGTCGGAGAGACTGGGAGAATGGCGAAGACCAGAATGGTGGAGCATGATAGATCGGTAAAAAGGAAAGATCCCCGCTCTCTAGTTTACCAACACATACGGGACACAGGCCACACATTCAATATCTATAACCCCTCGGCCCATTATCATGAGATTAAGAACAAACACCAGCGATTGGTCCTGGAAGCTATACTCACCAAAAAATTTAAAAGCATCAATAGAGCAATAGACCTTCCTGAAATATATGATAATTTAGTACTGGAACCTCCTACCTGAAAGATCTAGTTTTCATTAACTTACTTATACTTTTACACGTCAATGGCAATTTTGGTTTATTTTATTTTATTTCTATTTTATTTTGTTTTATTTCGTTTAACAGTCGTTGTTCATACTTAGTTTCTGTAATAGCCAAGTATTGAATGTATTATACGTTTATTTACTTGCTTTGCTTAATTTTATGAATGATCCTCCAATATTATGTTAATTTTCTCTGGCACAATTTTACATATCTGTCTTATTTTCTTACTTTTTGTATATATGTATATAGCTGAATGCCACTAATAATTTTGTCTCGTTTTACACCAGTAGAAGGGTGATTGTGCCCGAAAGCTTGTGAACTAATTTTGTGTAATAAAGAAACTCTTTCCTCATCAAGTATTTCGTTCTTAAAGTTTAGTGAAGGAATTATTATTTCAATAATAATAATAATTATTATTATTATTATTATATTATTATTATTATTATCAACATATATAGTCACGACCGTCATGGGCCGGCCGGCCGGTTCTGTCACGGATGCGCGCGCATCATCATTATGATCATTATCTAATGATAATAATAATAATAATAATAATTATTATTATTATTATTATTATTATATTATTATTATCCATCCATCATCAACATATATAGTCACGACCGTCATGGGCCGGCCGGCCGGTTCTGTCACGGATGCGCGCGCACAGGGAGGTCACGTGCTCGCCGGCAGCCAACGGGCGCGCGCCGCCGGCATTACGTCATAGATTATAAACACAAGGTAATATGGCCAAATAAAAAAATAGTGTGTGATAAGGCACAATTTGGATTATCTACTTATATAATTGCCTTATTATCTCTGTGTGAAGTTCACGGATAGATTTTGGTCAGAATGGATAAAATAAAAAAAGTATCAAGGGATGGGAATCGAACCCACGACCTCCCGCTTACCGGGCAGATGCCATGACCACTAGGCTACCCTGGACATATTTTTCGTTCACATTTTTATTTTTATATTTTCAAGACACACACAGTTTGGGGCGGGACGTTTCACAAGAGAGACATCCACGGCGCCAATTTATAATTGTAACGAATAGTATTTTAATTAAAACATTTTTAAAATATATACGCACTCGGGTAAAACCCGGGCGTTGCCCGGGCCATTCGTCTAGTTAATCAACATATATAGTCACGACCGTCTTTCCTCAACAATTCCTCATCGCTGTCACGGATGCGCGCGCATCATTATTATGATCATTATCATTATCTAATGATAATAATAATTATTATTATTATTATTAATCAACATATATAGTCACGACCGTCTTTCCTCAATTCCTCATGTTACGGATGCGCGCGCATCATCATTATGATCATTATCATTATCTAATGATAATAATAATAATTATTATTATTATTATTTTATTATTTTATTACTAATATTTATAGTCACGACCGTCAGAGGCGGTCTGGTGGATTAAATTGGCGAAACCGCTGGGAGGGTTCACCACTGATGAGCCAAGCCCTCCCAATATATTTTTTCATTGCAGTAAGGACAGTAGAAGTTTGTATTATTATAAAAAGAAACATTCGCGCTTTTAATTCCTTTTATTTTATATGTATAGATGGCGCGTTTTTGCTTTGTATTAATTTACGACCGTCTTTCCTCAATTCCTCAATTCCTCATGTCACGGATGCGAGCGCATCATCATCATGATCATTATCTTCTATAGAAGCTTCTATCTTTATAATTATGTATATTTACAAAAAGTCAATTCGCTCGCGCCTCTAGCGGTGAAAATGAGGGGTAATACCAGCTGACCTAATGTACATGTAAAGTTTGGAGCGGGACGTTTCACAAGAGTGACATCCACGGCTCCAATTTATAATTGTAACAAATAGTATTGGAATAAAAACATTCAATCGGGTAAAACACGGGCGTTGCCCGGGTCATTCGTCAACATATATAGTCACGACCGTCTTTCCTCAATTACTCATCGCTGTCACGGATGCGCGCGCATCATCATTATGATCATTATCATTATCTAATGATAATAATAATTATTATTATATTATTTTATTATCAACATATATAGTCACGACCGTCTTTCCTCAATTCCTCAATTCCTCATCGCTGTCACGGATGCGCGCGCACCATCATTATGATCATTATCTTCTATAGAAGCTTCTATCTTTATAATTATGTATATTTACAAAAGTCAATTCGCTCGCGCCTCTAGCGGTGAAAATGAGGGGTAATACCAGCTGACCTAATGTACATGTAAAGTTTGGAGCGGGACGTTTCACAAGAGTGACATCCACGGCTCCAATTTATAATTGTAACAAATAGTATTGGAATGAAAACATTCAATCGGGTAAAACACGGGCGTTGCCCGGGTCATTCGTCAACATATATAATCACGACCGTCTTTCCTCAAATCCTCATCGCTGTCACGGATGCGCGCGCATCATCATTATGATCATTATCATTATCTAATGATAATAATAATTATTATTATATTATTTTATTATCAACATATATAGTTACGACCGTCTTTCCTCAATTCCTCAATTCCTCATCGCTGTCACGGATGCGCGCGCATCATCATTATGATCATTATCTTCTATAGAAGCTTCTATCTTTATAATTATGTATATTTACAAAAAGTCAATTCTCTCGCGCCTCTAGCGGTGAAAATGAGGGGCAATACCAGCTGACCTAATGTACATGTAAAGTTTGGAGCGGGACGTTTCACAAGAGTGACATCCACGGCTCCAATTTATAATTGTAACAAATAGTATTTGAATAAAAACATTCAATCGGGTAAAACACGGGCGTTGCCCGGGTCATTCGGCTAGTATATATATAGGGATAGGTTTTTCCAGATTCTACTCTATATACTGTTAAATTTTCAGTCAGATTAGTTACGTATTGTGGACGTGTATAGACGACATAGATACACACATACATACATACATACACTGACTTTTATATATATAGGGATTTTATATCATTTTATAGATCAATTTCCTTCTTCGGCAAACTATCTATCTCTATTCAACAATATTCAGTTATTTTTATTATTTTATTAATGTTATATTTGTAAATATTAGAAACATAAATATATTTTTAGAATAATATATTCGAGTATTTTAGTACATACTTCCTGAAAAAGACAAATTCCAAGTTTCTCCTTGATTGTAAATATAAGGATGATGTTTTAATTCGTTATCATTAAACATCATCATAGCGTTGAAAACTTTTTCAAATACGTCCGGGTTATGCTGGAGTGGATATTTGCCCAAAAATATAGTTTTAAAATGTCAATTATTTTTGTGTAGAATTATTATTATTATCAACTAGCTGAATGACATAAGGCAACCCCCGGGATTTACTCGAGTGCATTATATCCAAGTGTGTATGTATAAAATGAAATGATATGTTTCAAATCAAATAAAATGTTTACAATTATTTATTATGACCCGGCCGCGCCCATGTTCTCCCCGAGTAAATGTTGCCCAATGAATGATGCTTCAACAAATATTATTTATTATTATTGTATCTTATTATCCCTCTTAAATGAAATGATATTTAAAAATTAAAATTTGAAATGAAACACAACTTCTTGTTCTTGTTCCAAATTCACTTTATTGGGTACAACTCAAAAAGAGCAACCTAGTTTATGACAATTGCAACAATGAATAATATCTAAAAAGACAAGGGTCGCCTCTCCCGTCAAAACAGACGTCTAAAACCAGACGCCATCTATTTTACGTCGCCGCAACTAGCAGCCTCGGGTCGGTGACAAAGCCACAACACCAGCTTTGGCAAACTGAGAAGCGTCCACCTAGAGACCATGGTTTCGGGCTAATGGCCCTCGTCAGCCTATGGCGGACTTTATTCCATGAGATCCACACGGGATCTAATGGAATCTTGACAATCTGTCAAAGAGGTGTTTAACTGGCAAAGTGGCTGGGCTAAATCTATGGCTAAAATGTAGATGGTAATTTTTCCGGGAGGATATTGATCTAAAGAGACAAGGGTTGCCTCTCCCGTCAAAATATACGTCAAAACTAGACGCAATCTATTGACCGTCGCCGCAAACTAGCGGCCTCGGGTCGGTGACAAAGCCACAACACCAGCTTTGGCAAACTGAAGCTAGGGGCGTTCTGCCAGCGTCTCCTACAGGAAAACGCCAGCTCCAGCTATCATGCGGAGTACGAGGCGGAGACCATCGTCCTGCGGGGAACGGCGA
>CP092872.1:49030771-49048771 GCA_030710605.1 Cordylochernes scorpioides | reverse complement strand
AAGAATTTGTGTTGTGCAAATTCACATTTTAACGCTATCGAATCTCCTTCCATGAGCATAAAACGAAAATCTAAGGTTTCGGTACTAGTAACTAATTTACCTAAATAATCACGGAGATATAAAACTGTGATGGCGTCCGTGTCATTTTCAGCGTTACCTAAATTTGTTACTTTATAACCGTTGCAATCAAAGTGTTTGTTTTCTTCGTCTAACAATAAAACTTGCTTTTTCAAACGCTTAATTTTCTTGGTTAAAAAACCTTTTGGAACGACATCTGTGTCGTCTGTTGGTTCAGGAACATTGGTAATTTTTCTTTGCTCAGCATCATAATACGAATTTTGTTTTAAAGGTAAAGATTTCGGAACGTATAAGCCATCGTTTAGTTTTATCAACGCGTTTTGATCGCAGCTATGAACTAACGTCGCCTCGTTTATGTAACAATCCTGCATTACTCGATCAAACTCACTTGCCGCAGTTTATCGATATGAATTTCGGATTGGAATTCGGAATAAAGGATGACGTTAATTGTCGATGTTAGTGCGCTCGAAAATTTCACTTCCAAAGAAATATTCGAATTTTGCGTAGCGCTAGAATGTAGATCCGAAGCGCACAAATCGGGAGTCGTATCAAACGCGAACAGAGTCAATCCGTTTTGAAATTCTTCTGGAGTTATATTCAATTCTCCGGAACTTAAATATCGACCCATGTTGGAAAAGAGATCGATGTAGCTTCTGTAAAATTCTCCTTCGGAAAAATTTCGGAGTAAGCGGACGGTTTGGAAGAACTCGTTGTCCGATTTTTAATGAAATATGATTTATGTTAAAATTTTGAAAATTGAACGGGTTTTTCGTGAAATCTCCACTATATGCACCATTCGTCACAAATCCGATGACAATACGATTTGGTACTGGACCTAAAAATAGGTTCGGAAGGATTGTCGAATGGGTTCCGCTGGGAATCGTTAGAGTTTTTACATCTACTTTACGTATTGGATATTTTGCGACGCCATTCTCCAAAGTTTTATTATGCGCGAGAACGACGGACGGTGAAACAGTCACTTTTCGAACGAGAAGAGAGGCCTTTGTTATCTTCAGAACGAAACCCTGAGTATTGGATATCAAAACAAAGGAATTTTTAGCTCTATGCAAACGGATTTTTAATGAGACGCCATTTAGCAAGAGTTTGTGCTGAAAACTTAAATCTAAATTCATCGCGCCGAAAAGTGTTATTTCTTTATTTAAATCCATAACTGCATGTCAAGCTTTCAATCCCAAATTATTACCGTTTGGGTCTGTTTCGTCAAATATTTCGCCGTGTCCTTTTCAAATAAGCTAGATTTGAGAAAAGTTTTCTGTGCATTTTCGGGAAAGTTTAGCAAGGCGTCTAAAATACTTCTATACCCGTAATTATTTTGCGATACGATTTGCTTTTCGTTTAAAAAAACTTCTACATTCTCAAAAGCCGTATTCAGGAGATAATTTATAGGTCCGACTTTATCCGTGGCGGCTATGGCGCTTCCATCTCTCTTCGAAATTTTAACCGCGAGTTGTAAGAAAATGAACGACGGGTCGATGTAGTGCTCAAACGTGCCCGGAATATAGAATTCGATTGGACCGTCCGATAGAGTCGCTATAGGATGGACTTCTTCAAAATCGGAGTTTTCTATAGCTACTTGAATCGGTAAACCCGAAAATAAGTCCAGCTCGGATTTAAGACACAGAGGTTCCATCATGCGAATATGTCCCTGTTCTGCTTTCTTCTTCGTTTACGTACGGTTTTTATACGTTTGCCCTCTCCGCTTTGAAATCGTTTGAGAGCGTCGTCTTTGATATCCCTTCCAGTTTCAAATATTCGCTTTTTTATACTCTGCTTGAAATTTTCTCCGCCACCGACATCTCCCGCTACTTTAGAAGTGGTGGATAAAAGTTTTTTGCCAAAGTATTTCCCCGCGCGTTTCAAAACGGGCGTTACTGTTCGAAAAATATTTCCGAACCATCCCCTTCCAGCCTGTGTGGCGTAATAATATGGAATATTACCACCCTGTTGCAGCGCGTAATACTGACAGCATGTATGCGGGTCGATAGAGCGATGTTTATGCATCGTCATCTCGTTTGAAATGCAAAGTCACGCTGACGCTCTCGCCTAAGAATAATACAAAATCACCGTAGCGGTCTCTTATATTTATTTCGATCGTCTGAAACTCGCTCTTATTAACGGGTTTATAGAACAAAGTTTCAAAGTTTACGCTACCTTTGTCTCGAGGAAGAAATACGTGCCGAAGAAGTGGCGAAGCCGAATCTCCCACAATACCAAACTTACATATATCGGAGTAAACAAAAACCGATTGTATATTCTTATCCGTTCGCTCTCGAATGATTGGCTCGGTCGATATTGTCTTTTGTTCTTCAATCAAGATCCCTAATGGTAATAAAGTTGTTGCTTCGGGGAATTTGAGATAATTATATAAATTCCTAGAAATGATCAATTTATGATTAGGAGGTAAATTTAAAGTTGAAATGTCATTCCGAAAATCGAACTGTCCGTGGTTTTTAATGTTGTGACTCCACAATAATTTGACGATATCCTCGTTAAATTTGTCGAGGGCGATTAGCGGATCGGTCGCTTGATATTCGAATTGATGAGACAAAAGCGTATCACCCTGGTCGTTCGAAACGATGTAATAAAAATTAAAATGTTCCTTTTCTTTGACAATTCTATCAAATCTTAATTCGGCAAGGGCGACGAGCCAGTTTCCCTCGAGTCTGATACAATGGGGCAAACGCGTTGTATAATTTGAATGCGTATTATTTGGAAAATAATCCAAACTCGAATCCGAAGGTAGGGTCACATAGAATTCCTTCGTAGATCTGTAACCCATGAATTGAATCGATCCGAAAAGCCTTTAAAACTGACAAAATATTTTTTCGTCTTACCCTTCCCTTTTGTTTTGATAATGCGATCTATAGGCCAGAAATCCTCGTCTCTCTTATGTACTCGTTGTAATTCGAAATCGTAAAAACTTCCTTTAATTAACTCGTTTTTCAAATCGCGCAATATATAGGTTGCCGGAACAGTATTCTTGCGATCGGAAATGACGAAAACCTCGTCGCTCCAACCCGGTAGATAGCTTTTGCGGAAAGTTCTTCTAAGTTTAGATATCCTTACTCTATCTCCGACCTCGAACTTGAAACGTTTGGCGGTAGAAGGCGGATACAAACGATTAAATATTTCATCCCTCATGAAAGGAGTCACATCATCGGGGGCGACCTTTGTAAATCGATTTACAGTTTTATTATAGCTTTAAATTAAATCCGGCAACGCGTCTATATATTTGTAACTCCCCCTTCGAGTAAATAACCGCCACATTTTTCCTTTAAGCGTTCGATTGAATCTCTCCACATTAGCGGCTTTCTTATCGCTGTACGAATGATAATGTTTGATATTATATTTTTTGAATAATGTCTGCACAGGCTTATTGAAAAATTCGGTGCCCTCGTCCGTTTGCAAGAGTTTGGGAACGACTTTTTCCTTCGAAAAAAGGTTTTTGAAGACCTTTACAATTTCGGTAGAATTTTTTCGTTTGATAGGAATGGCGTAGGCTCGCTTGGAAAAAACATCGACAATAGTTAGAATGTAACGATAACCTTTGTTAAATTTTGAAAATTTAATCATGTCCACCAAGTCGCCTTGCCATAGTTCATTGATATCTAAGGCGATAATTTTTCGTCGTTTGAAATTTAACTTAACGGGTTTATGAAGGGTGTAAACGTCCTGTGTCTCCAACCATTTCTGCGCAGATTTTTTCGATATTTTAGCGCTCTTAGCCAATTGATCGATTCCGCCAAAACTTCCCGGTTCTTCCGCGTTGTAATACACTTTGGCTAATAATTGATCCATTTTTTTTTCTTTTTTTGAAGTCGATAAAGAAGGCGAGAGCTCTTCCCGCTTTACACTCGGCGTTTGTTTCTTAAATATGAGATTCTTAGCGGTCGAATTAAAAATCCACTGTTGTGGAATATTTATTTTCTTTAAACTTATCGCTAAATCTTGAAAGCCCACAGGTACATTTACGTTCTTCCTTTTTCGCGTCGTAAGAAACGTAAAAATATCGACGACGTTGGACTGCGGAATAGGTTGATTATTGATTATGATTTCACCATTCTGATTCCAAATCACTTCGTTAGTAGATCTTAAACGTTGAATAATCATGTCTACATACTTTTTTGAAGTGATCGGGACTGAATTGATAATTTCTGCATCTATATTTCGTTCATTTAAAGGTTCGATGGGTTGCGGCGGCGGTGGCGGAGTGTCGAATGAACGTTGATAACGTCGCATTAATTCTGCTAAGAGCTTCACTTTCTGATCGTCCGGCAAAGACTTCTTTGTTAATAATGCGTCGATCTCTTGTTCGAGAGATAACGTTTGTGTATAAATTGGATATAATGACGGATTAGGAAATGCGAATCTTTCGGCCATTTTTACAACTTTTTACCGATCCAGGATCCCAAGGCCGACAGAATAGGCGCTAAAATAAGGGGCAAAAAACCTCCCTTCTGATTAGTCAGTAGACGTCTCCGTTTGACGAGAGAAATCTTTCTGTTCGCGAGAGTTCTCATCATCTTTTTATAGCGACGAAGTTTTGTTTTGCGTTTAGATGAAAGGTTAACATTGCCTTTTAAAATGTTGAGACATATTTCGCAGAGACAATCGGTCAGGGCTGGAGTGAGTAATTTTTTTCTATCTAGCACATTTTGCGCCTTTGCTAGAGACTCTAGCGCATATCTATGCTTGTATAATCGATTCATTTTGGTGAATAAATAAAATTAGCTTCCCCAGGAAATATATGTGAACGGATCCTCAATTGCTCAGGCGTCTGAGGTTTCAAATCTATGCAGATAAATTTATATAATTCCTCTGCAGTTGCCATTTTTAGAGCCGCTTCTAAAAATTTTGGATTATTGGGATACATTTGTCGCCCAAGCGTATATACCTGCTGGGCATCTCTGGGGTTTCTAAACAAGAAAATGTAATGACTATTTAACGAAATGGTTCTAAAATGCGGATTTTTCGGAAATAAATTTTGCGCTAAAATTATAATAGAAGCATTCCGGTGATGAGTATAATTGCAAAATATTTTGCAAATGTCTTGATTAATATCAAAAAATAAATCATCGAGAATCAATAAAGTGCGCTTGCTAACATCCCAGTTATTGGGTGGTAAGCCGCTTATGTAAACAAAGGGGAAATCCTTAAACCACGGTTGAACAGACGAATAACACCAAATAACTTTCTCGGGAGGGGGTTCGATTAAATCAATTAATCGTTTTGTTAAACTTGTTTTCCCGATTGAGAGGCACCCACAACCAACGCGTTAAACGGATGTCGTAAACGAAATTGAATATCATCTTGAGACGACATGACTGAGAGATTTCTTAAGCGGAATTTATATTTATACCATCTATGACAAAATAATAAGTCTTAACATAAGATCCTCCAACAATGTCGACTCCTTGTTTATAAAGCGATTCCTTACAACATTTGAGATAATGTGAAAAGTCTCCAATAGTCATCTTTATTGAACCGGGATATTGAACAGTTGTTAAAAAACCATAGCGTCGGTTCATAGTCGGAAAATTTTTTTTCTGTCTCGGAAGTTGAATTAATGCGTCCCCTTCAATCTTGAAATAGATTGCATTTTCGACTTCGGGAAGCTGACATTCGCATCTGAAAAGATTTTTCGAAATATCAATTATTTCGTTTTCTCTGAGTTGCATAAACCCGTACCACATTTTCCTATATGTAGCTGAATGTCTATGAGTTTGGAAAAAGCAAAACCTGAGCCTCTGCTTTGAAATGTCTCTATATTGGCTTGTATCTGTTTTAAAATGTTGTCTAAGACAACAGAAAGGCTGCCCCAGTTTCTTTGACAGCGTGATGAGAAATGAACTCTTCTAAGATCTGTTTTTTCTTTATAAAATTCCAAAGTTGCTGAAATAAAAAAACGACATCTTTGACGACCAATTATGGTCATCAATTCTTTTTAAATTTCATTCATATGATCATCGAATAATAATAAATTATGAGTTCTTGGTTTGTAAATATATGTTGAAAAGAAGCCAGAGAAGGTATCATTTATTTTATATAACATTTTTTTCCCCCTTTAAGACACATTAAGGACACAACAATTGAACCTAGTTCGCTGACCGATCCCCAATGATTAATTTTTTAAATGCATTTATTTATTTATAATTCAACTTTTTTTTTACAGAATAGGATGTTAAATTTAGGTGAAGTTTTTTTTTTTGTGCATTATTTTTGATGTTTAAAAAAAAAAAAGAATACAAACATTGAAAAGTGCATTTATTTACAATAAAGAATACAAACATTGAAAAGTACATTTATTTACAATAAAGAATACAAACATTGAAAAGTACATTTATTTACAATATCAATAATCAAATTTTAGATAATGTTTGTAATAATTTCATTTTTTTTTCTAGTGATTTACAAACAAATTTTATAATGTCCGTGAGCTAAACTATTGATATCGTCTAACAAATGACGCTTGTCGTCGAAGGCGTTTAAGCCCAACTTTGTTTGTTCTATTGTATACAGCGTGTGTTTACGGGATTGTATTAGATTTTGTTTTAAAAAATGCCGTTTGTGTGTTTCAAGGGTGTCCTTATAGTTTTGAAATGCCAATTCATTTTTTAATATATGTTTTTTAACCCCCTTCCCTATGTTTTTCTCGTCTCCTCCTAAAACCCTATAACTATACATCTTTGCTTTGAGTCCAACAAATTCTGTCATAATTTGTCCGCACAATTCGTCTTTCCACTTGCCTATTACTTTTTTATTTACTTGCGAATATAGTGGGTGGCTTAAAGGATAATCTGAAGTGTCTAACTGATCTCGGATTTTATCGAGAATAGAAAAAAGGTCGGCAGAAGGTGGAGTAGTTATATGATAGAGAAAGCTGTCAGTATCGGTGAAGCATAGACTTATTTTGAAGGACGGAGCTTTGAATAAAGGAAGCATAGTGGAATAATGGAATTGAAAAAATTTTAGTTTAGAAAGTTCTAATATAGTAAAACCGATATAGACTGGCTTGTTGAGAGTCAGATTTCTTTTTTTCATTTTAAGAATAACCAAATCTTCTTCTATAATATGAAAACTATCGAGAGTGGGTTTTTGCCATAAGTTTTGCGGCTCTTTCCGGCTCTGTTACAACTTCTACTCGAACCCTTTTCCTTAGATTTTCTATGGTTTTGCCGTAGACACTATTGTTAAGCAACTTCCAGAAACTCTTCTCAAATTCGGACTTGGCTTGTTTACGTTGATCTGTGTTAAAATCTATATAGGGTTTCAGCCAGGGACTCTGATTAAACGAAAGAATTTTATGAATTTTTGTTAGTTTAAGTCCCTGACTAAGGTAGAATTTCAAAGTTCTGTAGTGAACCGTGTAGGAAGATTTGGGGAAAAAATTGGGACAGAGTTTGATCGAGGAAGCGATGCTGTGTGGAAGAGACTTTTGAAAATCGCTCAACATGGATTCTACTATTTGTAAACGTTCTGGAGCGAGGGGAAAATCATTGTGCGAATCGTGGAGGTGTTCGGGATAGCAAAGATCAACGACAAATATATAGCCGATCGGACTGTCGTCCTGGAGAGCTAAAATATCGATTTGGTTGCATTCTTCTGAAGTCAGCCACCGAAACCTACCAGTTGGAAGAGGTTGACACATACTCCATCCGTATAAATTATTGCAATCTGTGTAAAAAAGGTATGATGTATCTTTACTTGAGTCAAATTCATCTCCCATAAAAGGATTGTTTGCTTTGGCATATCGCTTTGATATCATGGCGACCCCTCCGCGAATTTGTTCGCACGTCAGATACATGTCAGGATCGCTGATTAGATCTAACGAAACATTTGTCATTTTTAGTGCTGCGTCAAGAGAGAGAGACGGTGAAGAAAAATTTAAAATTGGGTCCAGCTGATAGTGTCTTAGACAGAGGTCTCTGAAATATTGAAAAATATCGGCTAGAAGAGCCACGTCGCCAATTAAATATATATCGTGGTAGTCTCCGAGCGTTGTACAGTTAAGTTCCTCCCATACTTGTTGCGCGAAAGCGTACGATTCGTTGGAGCAGGATTCATTTAAAAGTTTGCTAGAAAAATATTCAATGGGAGGGAGGCTTGTTTCTGAAAATTTTGAACTATCCGTCATGTACTCGTAAGGATAGACACCTTTACGACGAAGCAGATCGGTCTGGTACGGAAAACATTGGGAAAGAACCTTGAACCCATCTTGCGGTAAATTTGAACTAAGAGTATTTAACGATGCGGATAGAAATTGGAATGAATCCAAAAATATGACATCATCTACCAGAATGACCGAATATTTTTCCATATTCATAGGAATAATTTTAAGATGTTTATGAGGCACATGACGGAGAGCTTTGATTAAAAAATGGTTGTCGTAGTTCTTTGCTCCGTGTAATAAGCATCGAAATTTTGAATTATTGTGGTAATTTAAATTACAGATGTTGTGGGCGGCCCCTCTATACCGACCACTCCAATGACAATGATCGATTACTTTTGTCTTAATGTCCAATTGTTTTTTACAGATGTGGCAAGTTTGCTCGTTTAGAAAGTCGTTTTTTTGTTGCTCGTTCATATCGACGGAAGGATATTTTCTGAGACGTTCTTTTAGCTTTGAAACTGTTGAGAATAAACTCAACAAGAACTTTTCCGCCGGATTCTCGCCGCGATAAATTTCTTTGTGGACGATATTTGACTCCGGATCTACCACGATATAGCAATACGAACAAGGTACGTGGACAGAGTATTTGGAAGGGTCGGGGTTGGGCTGTAAAATGGCTTCGAAATCTGCGTATATAGCGAAGATCTGCTTAAAATTATTAGAAAATTTGGAAAATGAAAGCTTAGAACCTTCTTTTGGATATTTGACACGTTGAGCTCCGTGAACCCTACATGTTTTTTCATGCTCCATTACCAATTCTTTTGATTTGAAAGAATACAGACAATAGTGACAAACGTAGCGCGATTTTGAGTCAAAAAGACGATTGAAGTGCCTAATCAGAAAATAATGGCTTTTATATATAAATAAATTTATTTCTTTGCTATCTACATTTTCGGAAAGCTGGAGGGGGAAGATTTCTTTTTCCTCTACACTATAAACATTGATCGCGAGAGAATTTAACTCCTCAAAATGTTTAATGCGTTCGCGTGGCATTGGAGCTGGTATAACGCCTTTGAGATTAGAAAGAAAAGGTTCGTAGTGCTTAGAACGGTGAGGATTGCTAGATACTGGGTATAAGGCAGCAAGGATAGAGTAATAAAAACACATGTCATCGGGTGCATTTATGTTAAGTAGTGCCCTTCTATTCGCGATAAAACCGGTGGTTTAACACCTTGACACCCAACATACATCGGCGTATAACTACCTATATTTAAATTAATTTCTAATAAGTTTGAAAATATAAAAGATGACCCCTCTTTATTGTATGTTAATAGTCTATTGTAAATTTGGCTTAGGGATTCTTTAACTAACCCATTCAACATTGATGGGGTAAACACACGCTGACACTTGGAAACAAAATGGGCTCGCCTACCTGAAGCATCATTTGTCTTGATAAGTTCCACTTCCGTTTGTAGAAAAAATCGGATGGTCTTATGTCGCTGCAAGGCCTGTTGCAGAATGTCGATGATATCTGCTTCGAAGCTGTCAAGGTTTTCCTCTAGGCTGAAAACATAAATATATTAAGTATATAATTTATAATAAATATTCCTTCTTCTTACCTCGAAAAATGAAATTCCGCCTCTAGAATCCTGCTTAATGTGAGGTCGTCGACTGTGGGAGCGTTGTCGAGCCCACCCTGCTCGGGAATTCCGAGCACTTGCTCTATATCTAGTGGTGAGAGGTGAGAAAGTTCGCCTGGCATACACACATCCTGTGGTGATCCAAGAATATGTATCAAATCGTCCGCTGAAAGTTCTTCCATACAGACATCTCCCGATGATCCGAGAACTTGTTCCAATTCACAAGAGAGGTCTGGAAGTACATCTTCCATACCTTCGGTCGAGCGGAAAGACCACCTTTCTAGATAGCCATTGAGCGCACTTGCCTCCAAGCGTAGACACCTAAAAATAATAATAATAAATATATATATCAGGTTAATTCCATTCCAAATGAAAAAAACATTAGCGTATTGGTTAACTCCATTGTTCTAATGTTTTTTTTTTTGCTAGGTTCAAATCTCATTGAAATATTTTTTTTAATTACCTAGTAAAGTTTTTCTGATTATGAGAAAAACACATTCAATAAAACAAGAAACAAAACTTACCTCATGTTGGAAAAATGTAAATCCGAAACTGCTTGGTCCAGCTATCTAACACCGTCACTTGCTCCAAAAAACCAAAAGGTGGAACTACTTTTTATAATGGAAGGGGGAGGAGTTTTCTTGTCGTCAGCATGTGGGCGGATTTTTTATACTCGCTTTTTTTTTGTCGTCATCATGTGGGTGAAATTTTACAATAGTAAAGCTCATGTGGGTGAAATTTTACAATAGTAAAGCTATGACATTTAAAAATATACACTTTTTTTTAAACATATTTGTGACACATATTTCCATAAATATTGAATTAGTTGGTAAAAGATATGACAGATTTTTTTTAATGAGCACACACTTTTTTTTTGTTTTTAACATGAACTTTATTACATTTTAAACACATATATAAGTGTTCATAGAGTCCTTCTATACATTTTTCCTCTAAGTGTCGTTGTCTTCTTCTTCGTGATTGCAAGCCTGGATTTGCAAGACCGAATTGCAAGCTTGGGAATAAGCTTCGATTATTTTTTCAAATAATTCTTTTGAATAAAGCCATGCATCACCTTCACACTCAGGTGTGTGCATAAAATCGCCCAAAAAATCCTCAATAAAATTTCCACTTTCATCATACATTTGAAATAAATGGTTTTTAAAAAACCTATTAAAATAGGAAACTTTTCTTTCCTCTTCTTTAGTAGAATATTCGAAAGAAATAGGGAATTCATAAATTACATCTACAAATTGATTCTTTTTTAATAAAAGACCTTTCTCCAAAATTGTTTCAATAACTTCTTTAACTAAATTTGGCAAAATTTTTACTTCCATGTTGCTTTCACTCTGTATGAAAGCTGACAATATGAGAAAATATCGGCCTATATATATATATATATATATATGCGCCTGACATTACGTCATATACGTGTAACATTATTCCAATAAGGAATAAGGAATGGTCACCTATGACGTAAGGCAATTAAAGTGAATTGGGAATCCTTAGAGCAATTAAAATGACGGCCTTCGAAACGAGCTGGCAAAATGTGACCCTGACATTAATTTACATGTGATCTGACTGCAATTTGAGAAAAGATTTTATTACCTCCATCTAAGGAATGGTCACCTATGACTATTTTAGAAGCGGCAGTGATAGAAGCGGCCTTCGAACTAAGCCACCATTAGATGGCAAAGAAAGATCTCTCTTACGTTCCCAGCTATTTAACGCACATCAGAGGATTTATGGCAAAAAAAAAGATAGATCTCTTACAAGGAAAGTTTATTAGGGGAATCCAGACGTAGGCCAATTAAAAAGTGAATTTTAATACAAAATTTTTCCACGACACGACGTGCTGCAATTAAAAAGTTTTATTACGTCCATCGAATTGTGCCAGGTCTAAGGTCAAGAAGCGGCTCTAAGCCACCATTAGATGGCAAAGAAAGATCTCTCTTACGTTCCCAGCTATTTAACGCACATATAGGACATAGGCCAATTAAAGTGAATTGGGGATGCAACACATTTAAAAAAAAAGTTGTATTTAAAGTTTATTACGGGGAATCTCCAGACGTAAGCCAATTAGAGTGAATTATAATACACAAATTTTTAGAAGCGGGCTCTAATAGGACGTACGACAATTAAAGTGAATTGGGGATGCTCTTTACTAAACTACTAATATTTTACATTAAATCGACAATAGAATAAGAATTAAAATCAAATAAAATGTATTGGATATTTACAGTTAATTGAATGCAGAATCTCGATAAGCACGCGCAATGGAGGCCCGCGTTGATTCTGCATTCAAATAACTGTAAACACCCAAAGCATCTTATTTGATTTTAATTCTAATTCCATTGGTAATTGAGGTAAAATATTTTATCCTTTAGAAGGGCTTTAATGCCTGAAAGCTAGAGAGATTTGCAAATAAAATATTTATAAAAAATTATTTTCCTGGAGGTCTAATATTTTTATTTTAATATTGATTCAAGGGATTAATTTATCGAATTGTGAAAAAAAAAAGGTTTATATTGATGTCACACCCCCTACTCCACTAATCCTACTCCACGAATTCCTCTTGTTTGGAATATTGAAAATTGATTGAAGGGTAAAATATTCTCTATACTTTGGATTAGATAAAGGGAAGCAATAAAACAGACAAAATGTACTGCAGTTAATGGTACTTACTTTGAAGAGAGATTATATGGGCATTTGAATGATGCAATTTGCTTAAATAAAATATCACTATAGATCCTGATATTGGATCATTGTTAGAACTCTTTTTAAATATACCTTGACTTTCCTTGAAGATATTATATCACGTGAAAATGACAATAACACGTGAAAAGGAATTAATGAAAAGTTCACTGGGGATTAGGCCTTAAATAGACGGAAGCCTGATCGCGGCGGATTGGTCAATTCTTTGTAAGGGGCGTAACATAAGACTTGAAAATAAATTTAGAAATTAGTTCATTCCTGACCTCTCCGACCACACAGATCTCAAAATTTGTAAACTTGCATTGTTCATTCGATTGAATGAGTGTTAAAATTTTCATACTTCTATGTGATCTGGAAGTATATTAAAATTAATTTATAAAATTTGAAAGGCAATTTGGAAATTTTTCCATGTGAAAAGGAATTAACATTGTGGCGACAAACGTTGATTTAGGTGATACTGGTTATCACCACTTATAGGAAAAAGTTCTGTGATTATAGACCAGAAGTAATTCCATGACCTCTACCAAGACTGTCCATTCATAGTGCTGACGACATCGTAAATGGTGTATTCATATGTAGAGTACGGCGGCACTGGGAAGTTGATAAACATCTCTGGTATACGGCATCAAACAATACTGGCGAGAGGATACTGGAACAGTTACTGACCAGTCTATTGTTAATTATATATTGTAGCAAAATATTTATTATTTGATTAAAGAGTATCAATTTTGATACACTGCGTGACATTGAAAATGGAACACCAATAAATAGTGGCCAGAAAGTGATGAAACTCGGCAGAGAGAGAGAGACAGGGACGAACAATAAGTGATCTTTATTTCAAAATGATAGTCATAATACAGAGCGAGAACGGCGTCGGCTTAGTAGCAAGTAGGACCACCGCGGACGGCGATGCACGCAGCAACACGTCTAGGTAGAGAGTCAATCAGAGTACGGATGGCGTCCTGAGGGATGGCCCTCCATTCCCTCTCAACCATTTGCCACAGTTCGTCTTCTGAACGCGGCTGTGGCAAGGCATGCAAACGGCGTCCAATGATGTCCCAGACGTGCTCGATTGGTGAGATCAGGAGAGTACGGTGGCCAGGGAAGCATCTGTACATCTTGCAGAGCTTGTTGGCTAATGCGAGCAGTGTGCGGTCGGGCGTTATCCTGCTGATAAAGGGCATTGGGTACCCCCTGAAGGTAGGGGAGTGTCACCGGTCGCAGCACATCATCAACGTATCTTTGGGCCGTCATAGTGCCCTGAATACGAAGTAAAGGTGACCTGGAATCATACGCGATTGCGCCCCATACCATGATTCCACGTTGTCGCACGGTGGGGCGTTCCACAATTGCTGCCGGATTGGACCTTTCTCCACGTCGACGCCACACGCGTACACGGCGACTATCACTGGACAAGCATAAACGCGACTCATCTGAGAACACGACCCTGTGCCATTCCGTCATCCACGTCGATCTAGCCCGGCACCATTCCAAACGTTGGCGCCTATTCGGTGGGGTCAATGACAGTCTTCTTAGCGGACGGCATGAGTGCAAGCCATTAGCAACCAATCGACGGGAAATGGTTCTGGTCGAGATGGAATGATCTACGGTGTCTTGCACATGTTTCAGGATGGCGGTACAAGTGGCTTGTGGGGCCGCCACTGCTTGTCGAAGGATACGCCGATCCACACGTGCTGACGTCACTCTGGTTGCACCGGCATTCCTATAAATTGCCACATTTCCTTGTTCCAACCATCTTCTCCACAGTCGGTGCACCGTGGACGCACCAAGGTGTGTATTAGCTGCGATTTGACGTATGGACCAACCTGCCCTTTTCAGTCCGATCACCATGCCCCTCGTAAAAGCGTCTGTCTGCTTGAACTGCCTCCGTTTACGATGACCTGGCATTCTCTGTTATTACACGTGTCTTTTGACACAATAACAAAATTTCTACAATGATTTTCCTTGAAGAAATAACGACACGAATACTGTCCTTTCTGCAAGTTCCTTCCCTTATATCTTACTCCATGTGCGCACGAGAGCTGCGCATTTTACATCATTTGCATAACTCGGTTAGGCGCGTCTATCCTGAAATTTGCATAATTTTCTGGCCACTATTTCTTTGTGTTCCATTTTCAATGTCACGCAGTGTATTTATGTTTTGTTACTCTGTAAACTTCCCTCATTATTTATCTTGTATTTTATCAAATATAGTTTGTTGTTGCCTCAAATAAATTTATGTGTCATCCTGAAGTTTGTCTTTCCTAGTTTTCCACGTGGCATTTTAGTAGAGATGCTGGGTAAATTAGGAAAGGCAAACTGAAGATCGCCAAGAAGACCTTGAGGCAATGGGTGCTGTGATCTGCATTTTCAGAGACTGGCTCCAGGATTCCACCGCCGTGTCAAATCCAAGACTTCCCTCCAAGATGACGATGTACCTATAAAAGATACGACGACAAAGCCGCTCTTCACGCTGCAAGAAAAAGGACGCAGAGGTACTAAGGACAAAGTTCTAAGACTCCGATGGAATCCGTGGCAGAAGCACGTCAGATCCATGTCAGTAACTACAATAATTGCAAGTATCAATTTTGATATTTATATTTTGTTACTCTGTGTAAATTTCCCTTATTACTTATCTTGTATTTTTATCAAATATAGTTTTTTATTGCCTTAAATAAATTGCTGTGTCATCCTTAAGTTTGTTTTTCCTAATTTTCCACGTGGCAATATACAGTAACAAAATATTTTGATTTGGAAGATAATCTGAGAAGCCATCATATGACAATTTCAAGTTTACATTAGGCAATAATGATGTGAACTTTACAGGTATCCGTCCGCTAGTTAGGAAACTTTACTCGCCAGAACAACAAATAATACCGGAATATTTTCAGACCGACGCAACTATAAGAAAAAAAAACCTGAAGGTTTTTTCCCTTTTATAAAAAAAAAAACATGAAAAAAATTGTCAAGAAGGAAGATGGAGGAAATTTCGGAGTCCTGAGAGGGTGGAGAAGATGGGAGGGACATGGCCTTGTGACATCCAGCTATAAAAGGTGACGGTGGCTTCAGATTTCACACATAGTCATGAAGGTGAGTGGGTTCTCTCCTTGGTTTCCTATCCACTGCGTCCCCTAACTGCGGTTAAACCCAGATCAATTACTTCGGTCTTCTCTTCAATTCCTGAATTTATTCTATTTTGGGCTTAACGTATTACCCCCATTTTACTTCTTCAATCGAATTTAATAGGTTTTGGTAAATGTGTTGGTGTTTATTTTTGAAAATAATATGAAATGATGAATTTTCTTACTGAAATAGTAATATTTTAAAAAATATATTGAGATATATTTCTGTCGCATATAGCACCTGCATGTACTATTGTAATGCATAGAGAATAAACATTTTAATACAATATAATACACTGCGGCTTGTGATTGTAAAACGACACTTGAAGTTACACCGCATGAGTTTCTTTTTAAACAAAAAATCAATTTTTATTTCAAGGTGAAATATCGACTATTTCTAACCTTTTTGGATGATGTATGAAAGGATGAATTATGAAAAGTAATGATGAACGGAAAAATAAAAGTGTCCAGGGATGGGAATCCAACCCACAATGTTCCGCTTACCGGGCAGATGCCATGTCCACTAGGCTACCCTGGACGTATTTTTCCGTTCGTAAATGATACATAAAGTAACTTATTTAAACATAGAAACTTTCTCCTTGGAATATAAATACTATAAAATAAAGTGCCAGGATAAAATGATTTTTTATTAATAAAAAATCATTTTCTCCTGGCACTTTATTTTATAGTAAAGTAACTTATAATACAATATAATACACTGCGGCTTGTGATTGTAAAACGACACTTGAAGCTACACACGCCGCATGAGTTTCTTTTTAAACGAAAAATCAATGTTTATTTCAAGGTGAAATATCGACTATCTCTAACCTTTTTGGATGATGTATGAAAGGATGAATTATGAAAAGTAATGATAAACGGAAAAATAATTTTAATCTCTGTCTAACTTCCCGCAATAGGTTTTCTCGGACAGTGGTTTTATGAAGATATGCGCTCAAACATTATGAGTAGATTTTTTTTTTTTTCAAAACCGAAAATGACATTTTCATGCCCCCGATTTCATAGAACCATTAATCACCAATTCTGAAAATTTTAATAACCTAACACACACGGTATATAAATAATAAGACATTTTATTTTAAATTATTTCATTCAATTACAAGTCCAGAGTTTATAGCTCTGCCCTCTATATGTATTATTGAAAGGATATTGCCTTAAACACTTGATATATCGAAAATTTCCAATATTAAAATAGTTTATGATTTCTCTCTCTCTTATATCGTCGAGAAATAATATTCATTAGATGGCATTTTCCATTTTCGTTAGAATTTAAATAATATTTTCGAACAAACATTTTTGAAAGTCTTTTTTTTATGTCTGAAATGGGGGGAAACCCCCTCTTTATAACAATATTATTTACACTGAAAACCTCTCTAGAACTAAGCCCTTCACAACGAATAACACTTCAGAACTAAACTCTTCACAGCGAAGTACACTTTAGAACTAATCTATTTCACAATGAAATTCTCTCTAGAACAAAGTTATTCACAACAAAAACCTCTCTAGAACTAAGCTCTTCACAACGAAGTCCTCTTTAGAACTAATCTCTTCACAACGAAAATATCTCTATAACATAGTTCTTCAAAACAAAAACCTCTCTAGAACAAAGTTCTTCACAACAAAAACTTCTCTATAACTAAGCTCTTCACAACGAAGACCTCTTTAGAACTAATCTCTTCACAACGAAAATATCTCTAGAACAAAGTTCTTTAAAACAAAAACCTCTCTAGAACTAAGCTCTTCACAACGAAGAACTCTTTAGAACTAATCTCTTCACAACGAGAATCTCTCTAGAACAAAGTTCTTCTCACAACAAAAACCTCTCTAGAACTAAGCTCTTAACAACGAAGACCTCTTTAGAACAAAATTTTTCTTGATTATTTATAAATACATAGTGTGATCAATAATTTCCAGGAATGCTAAATATTTGAAGAAATACAAAAGTATAACAAAGTTTCAATTAAAATTTCTCAATATAATCATGTCACTATCTATACTCTTGTTCTATCTTTTTTTTTTTTCAGATATCAAAACACATCTGAAAATTTACTTCTTTCAGGCTTTTCAAAATATTATTCGTATACTCCTTCATTTCATGTATTGAGTCAAATCGACGTCCTTTTAAGACTTTTTTAATTTTAGGGTGAAGGAAAAAGCCGCTGGGAGCAAGGTCAGAAGAATAGGGTGGCTGGGGTAGTAACGCAATTCCGTGTTTAGCCAAATAGAGTTGTACAGTGACGACCGTATGTGGCCGTGCGTTGTCATGATGCAAAAGCCAATTTTTCTGATGCCATTTTTC
>CP092872.1:48970574-49030671 GCA_030710605.1 Cordylochernes scorpioides | reverse complement strand
GGGTCGTTTCTGACGCACAGCCTCCCTTAAACGTCGAAATACATCAAGATAGTAATGTTGATTAATGGTCTGACCCTCGGGCACGAATTCATTGTGTATCAATCCCTTTACATCAATGAAAGTGATAAGAAAACACTTAAGCTTAGATTTGATCATCCTTGCTTTCTTGAATATTAGTTCTCCAGGCTCTAGTCACTGGCTTGATTGCCTCTCAGTCTCGGGAACATATCCGTACACCAAATATTCATCTCCCGTGATAACATTTTTGAGCCAATGGGGATCAGAATTAAACATTTCGACCATGTTTTTGCACGTTTCTTTGCGATGCTCTTTCTGCTCATTCGTTAAGAGACGTGGGACAAATTTAGCCGGGGATCATTTAAGATGCAGATCATTCTTTATGATGGTTTGGCATGTTCCAAAAGATATATCCAAGTCTTCTGATAGCCCTCTGATAGTTATTTTTGGGTTTTCTTTGATCGATAACTTGATTTTGAGTGCATTTTCGGGGTTTCTTATCGATAAAGGTCTGCCAGTGTGTAGATCACCTTTGACGCTTGTTCAACCAGCTTTAAATCGTGAAAACCACTCAAATGTCCTCGATTGTGATAGGGAATCTTCTTTAAAACCTGCTTCAACATTTGAAATTATTCGGAAGTTGTTTTCCCTAATTTAAAGAAAAACTCTATGCAGACTCGTTGTTTTTCAATATAGTTCATACTGAAGTTAGAAAATGTCTGATATACTCGAGCTTATAAATTCGAAAAAACGTGAGCGCGTGCGTATGTGTGATCATTTTTTCCTACGTGTTGATAAATGTTTCATCTATAAGGTCTTTTTAAAATTATTTCATTATTTTGAATATTTTACGTGATCCAGTCTCATTCCTGAAAATTATTGATCACACGTTGTATCAATGAGCGTTCAATTCACCACACATTATGAAAGCCTCGTTCATCTAATAACGTTATAGAGATTCCACTTTATTTTTATGTTAATTTCGAATATTTCCTTATACGATAGTTAAGGGTTCTCACCCACCTGCAATGTCCCAGGTCCTCGCTGCTTTGCTCTGCCTCGCCGCCGTCACCCAGGCCGTGCCCTTGATGCACGAGAATGGAGCCAGCCTCCAGTACCGCAGCCAAGACAACTTGGGCAACTACGCCTTCGGCTACGAAGAGGGACATCCCACTGGAGGTTCCTTCCGTAAAGAGTCGGGCTCTGCGGGCGTCAAGGTGGGCTCCTACGGCCTCAAGGATGCTGACGGCCGCTACCGTATCGTCAACTACGTGGCTGATTCCCTCGGCTTCCGTGCCGACATCCAGACCAACGAGCCCGGTGTGGAGCCCAAGAACCCGGCTGACGTATCCATCAACAAGGCCCCTGCTGTTTTGTTGAATGCTGCTCCCCTTCCCGTGGCTCCTGCCGCTTCAGTGACTGTCAAAAAGACCCCTGCTGTGTTGTTGCATGCTGCTCCCCTTCCCGTGGCTCCCGCCGCTGCAGTGACCGTCAACAAGGCCCCTGCTGTGTTGTTGCATGTTGCTCCCCTTCCCGTGACTTCCGCCGCTGCAGTGACCGTCAACAAAGCTCCTGCTGCGATTGTGTCTGCTGTGGCCCCTGTTGTTCCCCTTGCCCACCCTCTTCCTGTAGTGTCCGCTATCCCAGTCGCCCCTGCCGTCAACTACCAACACCCTCTGTCCAAGGGCTACTTCTACAGCCCCTACACCCGCTACCATCTCTTCTAAACCTCCTTGTTTATCACTATCTCTTTACCCACATATTAAAAAATTATGTATTTAGAAGTTATATTGATATGTGCATTGATTCATTGATCAAATTTTGTCATTTAGATTTCAATAAAGTATTTTTAACAGAACTGGGCTATCATATATTTTAATTGCACTACTCCCTTTAATGAAATAAAATGAGAGAAAATAACTTATAAGGATTCGAGAAAAAGAAATTGAGACTCTAGACTAGGGGTCAGTAAGCTGCGGCTCGCGAGCCACAAGCGGCTATTTGGATGTGAAGCTACTTGTATTACTCGCAAAAATAAAATTTTTATTCATGCGAGTACTATTTATTGTTAGCAAGAAAAAAATGTGTGGCTCTTTGAAAACTTTGAAATTTTGAAAAGTGTCATTTTTGACACTTCCGACTCACAAGGTTGCCGACCCCTGCTCTAAAAAAATATTTATAATTAAACAGTTAATTACAAAAAAAAGTGAATTTCTGATTAAATCATGATAAGTAATGTCGATAGAAGTTTCTCCAAGAAAGCTAGAGCACCCCTAATTGTTGAAGCATCCCAACGAGAGAATATAATTATTCAAAAACGAATTCAGACTCGAGTATCTAAAAATACCGAAAGATTACACCCCGGGGAACAACGTAGATTGCTAGTTGATCGCCAAAAGGAAAGGGAACTATCAGCCAAACTAAGAGATAACAAACCGATTGTTAGGGGTTTTAGTTATCAAGCCTTATCTGCAAAGCCTAATATTATCAAGAAATCTCTGTTGCCAGCAATCTAAAATGTCCACCATTAGTTGTAATGCTCAATATTGCAAATGAAAACCAAAATTCTCAAATATTCTTCAATGCCTTACTATCAACTCTCCAACCTTATTAAGTAAACATACTAGGCCTCCAGGGAAAAGTATCTTTTTAAAAAACTTTAACCTCTAGCTTTCGGGCACGAACGCCCTTCTAAAGGAGAAAACATGGTACAAAATCGTATTGTGCTTTCTTCTGAAGAAAGGCGTTCGGGCCCGAAAGCTAGAATTTAAAGTTTTATTTAAAGATAGTTTTCTCTGTAGGCCTGATATTTTCACTCAATATTGATACAAGGTATTATTTTTTGAATTTTTGAATTATACAAACTCTTATATTGAAAAAAAGGAGATGTTCCTAGAATTCACACAGGGAACGGGGGACTGACTGAAATAGCGTCGGGGGATTCTATTACTTGAGGGGTCTATCTTCTTCGCGGGGTGTTTAGATTTGTCATTTAATTGGAATTGACTTTCTCTCTTCTTTTGTTGAGATTTGAAAATATTTTATTGACCTTATACACAAGTCAAAGGTAGTAGTATATAATAATTATAAAAAGAGGGATAAAATAAAAGAGTAAAATATATACAGTTATGTACAGTCGAGGAGATTCTCCCAACGACGGAGAGTCCTCCTCCAGACAGTAAGGGGGTTTTCACGTTCTCCCCTCATCTCAAGGCTCAGAAAGAACCTGTGTATGGATGACTTGGCAGACGCGAGGATGGCGAGGGCGTTGTCATCCAGCACTTGACCGAAGAGCCATCCCTGCAGGTCGGGTGGTTGCTGTATGATGTTGAAGGCCTTCCGTATGAGGGGCCTGATTGAGCTGCAGGACCAGTAGCGGTGGGCCAACGTCAGGTCGCTAGAGCCACAGGCGATACAGGTCTCTCGAGCAGAGGCCGGATGTGCAGGATGGGGAATAGCGTGCAGGGCCAGCTGTACTGCAATGTCGGCATTGTGCCCTGAAAAGGCGCAACGTCGAAGCGATGGCCAGCCGACGGTGAGAGGAATGTTGACAAAGTCTTGCCAACGGTACAGAAGCTGGGCGATGGGCTGGGTTGCCAGGCAGACTTCCACGAAGCGAAGCTTGGACACCTTTCATACACGCCAGTCTCAGCTGTGTGCCGACGTCGAGGAGGCCGAAGCCACCCATGGAGACAGGACGTGCTAGGACACCTCCCGGCAGCCAGGCGGTGCGCCCAGGTCCCCAGACGAAACGCACCAGTCGAGCTTGGAGCTTAGAGATGGTGGAGTCGGTAGGCAGGTATCCGTGAAGATGGTGTACCACTGAGGAGAGCACCAGGGAGTTTGCAGCTCTTGCCCTCCCAACAAGAGAGAGGCTTCGGACGAAGGGAGACCATCTTGCAGCGGCCGTCTCTATCAGTTCGACCAGATGGTTCTCCTGGACTGATGTTCCATATCCTGTAGTCACTAGACAGCCCAGCACCTTCAATTGGGCTGTTGACCAGCAAATGTCCAGAGGGGAATCGACCCGGTTTCTCCAAGCACCACACCACAGACCTTTGCACTTGCTGTAGTTTATTCGTACTCCTGATGCAAGACAGAATTCGTCGAAAATATTTTTGACGAGTTTAAATTGCTCATTATTCCGTATGAGTAAGTTGATGTCGTCAGCATAGGCCAGGACGTTGCCTTGGCCGAGTACCCGCTCTAGACGACGTAGGAGTGGCCCTGTCGCAATGCTGAACAAGGTGGCACTGGCGGCGCAGCCCTGTTTGACTCCGTTCAGCAGGTGGAAAGGTCGTGTGTAGTGCTTGTTTACTCTGACTGTAGCGTCTGCCCCGGCGTAGAGTACGAGGAGACAACCGATGAAGGCTGGCGGCAGCCGAAGAGACACCAGTAGAGAAATCAGGAAACCCCGGTCCAAGGTGTCGAAGCCAGACTCAAGGTCTGTGGAGATTACAGCTAGCGGTGTGTTGTTCCTTGAGGCTGCGGCGACCTCGTCAGACACGCGAGCTATATTCCAAGAGGAGGACCGTCCCGGAACAGCGTAGGTCTGGCACTTCGGCACTAGGCGAGGAAGATGAGGTCGAAGTCGCCTGAGGAGAACGCTGCTGAGGACCCGATAGTCTGTCGTTGGAATAGAGATGGGTCTGTAGCCGTTGAGGCCCGGACCACCGTGCGACTTGGGTATGAGACAGATGGAGTTCCGTCGTGATGAAGAAGGTAATTCCCCACAAATCCGCGACGCCTCGAAGAGACGCTGGAGCGCACCAACGAAGAACTCATCGAAGGCCATCATCAGTACGCAGGGTATTTCATCCCATCCAGGAGCTCTTTCGAGCGGTAGGCGGCGTATGACTGCGGTAATCTCACACATCCGAAGAAATCTCGTGCCTGTGTAGGGGATCACTGTTTTCTAGGATGATGGGGGTCGTTACCTCACGCAGGAAATCTGCGGCAATGTAAGGGTCGCAGGACGGGCGAGAGAAACGTTCCCGGAAGGTTGTGAGGATCTTGCGACGCGCCGCTTGACCTTCCATGGGACGCCCATTCTCGTCGTAAATGTTGTTCAGCCCTGAGCGATGCACACGGAGCGCCCAGCTAAGGTCAGGTAGTGATGGATAGTCTGCGTCCATTGACGCGGCTTCGAGCCAGGCTTGGAGAAACCGGCTGGCACGGATTATGTAGTCATCTTCAGCGACGCGGGGGACATCAAGGCACTTAATCTGTGAGGCTATATTTGCCTTGATGGAAGTCCAATTTCTCCATAGTTCTCTGTTGGACAGGTCGGTGATAGTACTAGATGTCTCGTTGAAGAGCGTCGCCACTCTGGCGACAACGATCCTTGAGCGAAGCATGGCAGCGATGCATGTCGGGCGTGGAGGGGGTGGTTGGCCCAGCTGAAGAAACACAGCACGGTGGTCCGACAGTCTGTAGTTAGTTGTCCAGTAATGGGTGACGTGGTCAGAAAACCTAGATGGTAGAAGGATTCGATCAAGACGACTTGTGTCGATCCGGCTTCCGAATGTGGCGACCCTAATTGGTAGGTGCGTAGCCTCGAAGATGTACGCAGCGTCCACGAGGTTGACTTGTTACAGGAGTTCTGTGAGGGCGTCTACTGAACCGAAATTTATGTCGCTTGTGGAATCTTCGGAGATATTTAGGTCACCGAGAACCCAGGCATCTTCTCTGATGGCTTCAGCCGCGATGGTCTGCAGCTGAAGGAGCCGCTCGCCTAGAGCATGGGAAAGGTGACAGTTGACGAATGTCCTTTGGTGGCCCCGGACGTTGGCGCAGACCACGGTGATCTTCCCTGGCCATTGTATGCGCTGCCACAGGATGGTGACACCAGGAGCTGCGACACAGGCAAGCCCAGATCCAATGGTGGACGTCGATGGCGCGATGGTTGCTTTATAACCAGAACAGAGATCTTGTTCATTGTCCAGGGCCGTGACGTTGGCCTCCTGCACGAATGCGATGTCGATGGCATGCTGCTGGAGGAAGCAGCAGAGTTCCATGCTTCAATGGCGAGCGGCGAGGCCGCGCACGTTGAGCGTCGCAATGCGGAAGCTCATTGCTGCTGTTTAGCAGAGGTTCTGGCTCTTGACAGCTTCTTGTAGAAGGTACACGAAGTATCCCCCAACAGAGCCATGAGCCTAGAAGCCAAGATGTCGATGACCTTCTTCTGCTCCGAGTTCGATGTTTCTAGGAAAGAGTCGAGCTTTCCGTTCATGGTAAATGCTGTGAGAAGGGTTTCCCTCTCCAGCCCCAGTGTTTGGAGATTATCAATAGCCTCCAATGCCTCGCGTTTCTCAATAAGAGAGTTCATTTGCTGTCGTGCCTTGAGTTTTGCCGGGTGTTCCTTGTTCTGTGGTGAAGCTTGAGGTGGGGGGTCGATCTTCACTTCAGGGGTTTCAGGTTTTTTTTGGGGTGCTTACCTCGGTGAGTACTTTGTCCGTGACGATTGTGGCAGGTGTTGCCTGGGCGGGAAGCACAGGTGCGTGGGCCTCTGTAATAGAAGCTGCTGCCGTCGTGTCATGAGCGGGCGGCATAGGAGCAGGGGCTGGTCCCCACGTGCGCATGCTCCCTAAACTTGTGGTCGACTGCCGCGGGGAAGGTGCTTGATGAGGCTCCGCTGCCGCCTTGGGGTTCTGTGGGCAGTTAACACGGCGGTGGCCCAATTTGTGGCATTTGTTGCACCGGATCCCGTGAGAAAGGAATGCCGGGATGGTCTCTCCTTCTACCTTGATGTCGATACGCGTGGGGAGTTGATGGATCTTTAGGCCATCGTTCAGCATCATAAATGCTTCACGCCTGCTGTCCATGACTGTGTATTCCCCGATGGTGATGTAAATGGGGGCGATAGACTTCACCTGCCCGTATAGTCGTAGTGCCGCGATCACGCCACTGTCTTGAACGCAGAAGGGCAGGTTGCTGATAATTATTTTTTCAGCTCTTTTCCGGTATGCGTAAGCTCTGAGGAGGGTGTCCTCGATTGTCAGGCCCTCGTCGATCAGGCGTTCTGCGAAGGCGGTTGTTGACAGGCCAACTAGGACGTGGCCATTCATCTTGGCCAGCTGTATGGTGGCCCTATGATCCCCAAACAGCTTTACCAGCGCTTTAAAGTACTGCTGTTTGGTGAAGTCCGGATAAAATTCCACGAAGACACAGTTGTCGAGAGAACTCGATTGTTGCATAGACCTGTCATCGGCGACCCGTTGTCTCGTCGCCTTGATGTTCTGAGGTTGGGTCCTCATGGTTGACGAGGACTGACCTCCAGAGTTTCGCGAAGTTCTGTTAAAGGAGCGGAACTCAGTTCTGGCCGTGGCAGTCGCTCGAGGTAGGCGAGAGTCGGGGGTGGAAGCACCGCCCCTCTTCCTCTTGAGTCTGGGTTGAATAAAGCCGTTTTCGTCGGCTTCACTGGACTCAATGATATCAGTCCAGTTTTGGGCCCTGTTTGCTGACGCGTCAGCTGTCACACGTGGTTGACCTTGAGCTGACCCCGAGGGATTCATTCCCACTCGTTGTTCTCCTGGCTGTTGATAAGGCAAGATGTTCTTCTGCCGATATCTCGGTATTAGTAGCCAATTCCTGGATGGGAGTTACACCATCGTCTTCCCCATCCTCTTGGCTCTCCGCGAGTACTTGATAGGAGTTTGATAACTCCATTTCGACCGTACCTTTTGGCGAAAAGTGCAGAGCTCAATCGCCGCGTGGCCGCACGGCCGTGACAAGGAAAAAAAAAGTTGAGGTTGGCAATTTGTTGGTCTAATTGAAAGATGTAGTTTTCTCGATGTTCGTGAGTGATTGTGTTTCGAAGCTTGTGGCGCTGATGAAATTCCGAATGAAGCATTAAAGACCCTACCTTTCGAACACCTTGTTACTCTAAAAAATATATTCAATAGAATCATTAATTCTGGTTCATATCCCTTAATATGGTCTAAATCTATCATCCATCCTATTTTCAAAAGCGGTGACCGGGATATTCCATCAAACTACCGCGGAATTGCCCTTATTAGTAATCTGTCAAAACTTTTCACATCAATACTAAAATCGCGATTACGCAACTGGATTAAAGGTAGATCAATTATTCCAGAGAACCAGGCCGGATTCAGAAAAGGCTACTCCTGTCAAGATCACATATTTACACTGTTGTCCTTGATACAGCTGACTCTCAGACGTAAAAGAAGAAAACTTTATGCTTTTTTTGTGGACCTAAAAAAGGCTTTTGACACTGTTCCCCACTCACTTCTGTGGTCAAAATTGGGTGATTTAGGTCTGGATTTCCACTTTGTTAACCTTATTAGGAACTACTTCGAACAAATGACAACGACGGTGAGATGGAATGGATTATTTACTGAACCCATCAAAATCCGATCGGGATTGTTACAAGGAGAACCCTTATCACCCTATCTATTTATACTCTTTGTAACTGATTTAATCAACATTTTTAATGACTCTACTCTACCAGGCATATACCTCCCTAATTTTGGAACGGTCCACCTTTTGATGTATGCCGACGACATAATTCTCATAGGAGAATCAAAAATCAATCTACAAATAAAAATCAACATGTTGAAAAAATACTTCGAAACAAATCATCTAACCCTGAACGAATCAAAATCCAAGATAATGGTTTTCCGAAATGGTGGCCGCCCTGCAAAATCGGACAAATGGTTCTGGGGAGACCAACTGTTGACAGTGACATCGAAATATCTCTATCTTGGCTATCCCCTCACAACAGCAATCTCGTTTAGTCAAGTGGCTTCATACTTTAAAGGCAAAGCGCTTGCAGCTACCGACGAAGTATGGAAAATTATGGAGAAATCCAGGTTGAATTCATTTGGTTCATCAATGAAACTATTAGACTCGATTATCCTGTCAACTCTGCTGTATTCTGCTCCAATTTGGGCAAACGAAAAGAACAAAATCTTGGACCAAATTCAGGATAACTATCTCCGACGACTATTGAACTTGCCGAGTAACACACCAGGCTACATACTACGCATGGAAACCGGACGCTTCTCACTAGGAGTCACAGCAACCAAACTAATTCTAAAGTTCTGGTTAAGAATATTAAAAATGGAAAAATCCAGATTGCCCGCAATCTGTCTAGCCCAATTATGGGAAACGTCCACTCTAACGAATACCTTTATAGGTTTTACAGAAAATTTAAGGAATATCCTAAACTCAACTGGATTCATGTGGTTAAAGAATTGTTCAGACCCCAATATTTTACAGAAAGCAATACCTCAAATTATCAGAATCACTATAGAACAGTCTTTCCAAACCGATCAATCAAGAATAACCAATTCGAAGCTGCACACACACTACAAATATTTACATAAAACATTCGCAGCAGAGAACTATCTACTAAGTGAACTCCCACTGCCGACTAAACGCCTCATTGCGCAATTGAGAATTCTATTTGTTTTATATCGAGAAGACCATATAAAATATCTAAGGACAGAAGACTTGTATTGCCAACTATGCAAAAATAGAACCGAAAATGAATTAGAACATTATATATTTGAATGCATGCCTCTTGACACGGAAAGAAAAATACTTTTTTTCTAAGATAGGCCATACACATCTCACACTATATTCTTTATTATCCAACTTTATATACAATAGTTCAGTAGCTTTGAATCTATATAACTTCCATAAAAATGCTGTAAAAAAGAAAGACTTAACCGAACATCCAAACATACCAAAAATTTCTGTTTGATGAGGAGGACAGAGCCAATATCCAATTATTTGTTTAGGCAGGTACGATAAGTAAACCCCCCACACTGATAAAACGGTGTTTACCTTACAACCCTGAACATTCGGATTTTCCTGGAAAATCTCTTAAAGATTTCTTGAAAAAGCCATGGTCCACCTGTGCTGTGTGAGCAGAAGAGCTTAAATTGACTTGTTCCATTATATGTATGTTCCATATGTAAATACCTGTTTTCTTTCCTCTCTTCGCTCTCCACTTCTCCCATCCATATTTCCATTTTTTTTCTTCTTATTTTCCATAGGATTATTCAAATAATAATCTGTATATATTTACCATGTGTATATAATCTTTCTCCATTTTTACCCCTTTGTATATTTCCCACTTTCATGGGTTTCTCCGTCCTGTAAACCCAAGGAGAATCCTCTGTAAGACCTGTGTGTCTTAATAAAGGCTTTTGTGTGTGTGTGTGTGACAATTTGACAATTAAAAATTATTTATTGTCTTCTAGACAATGTTACACAATTTCAAAACAAAGAGAGAAGAAATATATTAGATAAAGATGAGAGAAGATGTATACATATATTTTACAAGATGGGGGATGAGGAGAGAAGACCTCGTCGCTGGAGGGTCCTGGACCAGGCGATGAGCGGGTCCTCCACTGCTTCTCCGAACCCAACCTGGACAAAGTAGCGATAAATTCGCAACTTTGCCGACGCCAAGATGGAAAGGGCGTCGTCCTCAAGGCCGGACCCGCCGAAGATCCAAGCCTGCAGGTCAGGGGGCCGCCCTATGATGTTGAAGGCCTCTCTAATGAGAGGCCTGATGGAGGGGCATCACCAGTAACGGTGGCTGAGGGAGCGGTCGATGGACCCGCAGGCAGGACAGGAGGGGCCGACCGAGGCAGGATGGGCCGGATGGGGCAGGGCGTGGAGGGTCAACTTGAGGGCCGCGTCGGCCTCGTGGCCCGAGTAGGCGCAGCGCCCAGCGAGGCCCAGTCGATCCTGGATGGTGGTGGACCGATGGTGGGCGACCATCTCGAGGTGAACCTTGAGATGGGCGTGGCGGCGAGGCGCGGGCGATCCAGGGCCCGTCGAGCCGAACGGGTCATGAGGCCGTTGAGGAACGGCGTAGCCGTCCCTCGCAGCACCACGGCCGCAGCTAAGGAGCTAGATGAAGGCGCAGACTCCGCCCCGAAGCCCACGGCGTTCTCGGAGGTCAGCCTCCGACAGAAGGCGCCCAGGGCCGCGGCGTCAGCCAGGGCCGAGCGCGTTGGACGGGCGATGAGATGTTCCTCCACGATGAGGTCCCGGACTCGGGCTCCGCGCCAGCGGGCAGGGACCAGGAGGTCGGGAGGGCGGAGGAACCGGCAGCCGCCGATGATGGGGAGGTCCAGCAGCTGAGCTGTGAGGAGCGCCCGGTGGTTGAGGCCCAGGATGTTGGAGGCCTCCTCCCAGAGCTTCAGCAGCCGGAGACGGCGGGGCTGGAGACGGGTGCCGTCCGGTGGAGGGTGGATCCAGGCTTCACCGCTGTTGCCGCCGACGAGCCAGCTGAAGGCATTTCTGCCCCCGCGGAGCGCGACCTGCACCCCCTTGAGGCAGGCGAGCTGGAGCTGGGTCGCGAGGTCGAGGAGGCCGAGTAGGCGCAGCGCCCAGCGAGGCCCAGTCGATCCTGGATGGTGGTGGACCGATGGTGGGCGACCATCTCGAGGTGAACCTTGAGATGGGCGTGGCGGCGAGGCGCGGGCGATCCAGGGCCCGTCGAGCCGAACGGGTCATGAGGCCGTTGAGGAACGGCGTAGCCGTCCCTCGCAGCACCACGGCCGCAGCTAAGGAGCTAGATGAAGGCGCAGACTCCGCCCCGAAGCCCACGGCGTTCTCGGAGGTCAGCCTCCGACAGAAGGCGCCCAGGGCCGCGGCGTCAGCCAGGGCCGAGCGCGTTGGACGGGCGATGAGATGTTCCTCCACGATGAGGTCCCGGACTCGGGCTCCGCGCCAGCGGGCAGGGACCAGGAGGTCGGGAGGGCGGAGGAACCGGCAGCCGCCGATGATGGGGAGGTCCAGCAGCTGAGCTGTGAGGAGCGCCCGGTGGTTGAGGCCCAGGATGTTGGAGGCCTCCTCCCAGAGCTTCAGCAGCCGGAGACGGCGGGGCTGGAGACGGGTGCCGTCCGGTGGAGGGTGGATCCAGGCTTCACCGCTGTTGCCGCCGACGAGCCAGCTGAAGGAATTTCTGCCCCCGCGGAGCGCGACCTGCACCCCCTTGAGGCAGGCGAGCTGGAGCTGGGTCGCGAGGTCGAGGAGGCCGAGGCCTCCGATGGTGACCGGCCTCGCCATGACATCGGCGGGAAGCCACGCCATGTGGTCTTGTCCCCAGACGAACCTCGCCAGTCGGGCCTGCAGCTTGGCGATGGTCGGGGGTGATGGGAGGTATCCATGCAGGTGGTGCTGGATCGTGGACCCCACCAGCGTGTTCGCCGCTCTTGCTCGTCCGACCAGGGAGAGGCCGCGGGTGAAGGGCGTCCATCTGCGGCACGCAGTCTCCAGGAGGGCCAGGAGATGCTGCTCCCGGTGGGCGACGGTGCTCCTGGGGGCGATGTCGAGCCCGAGGATCCTGATGGAGGTGGTCGACCAGGAGGCGCAGAGAGGGGAGTCGCCGCGGTTGCGCCAGGCGCCGCACCAGAGGCCAGCGCTCTTCCGGAGGTTCACACCAACTCCGGAGGCCTGCCTATAGTCTTCGAAGACGGTCGCCACCCGTTCGAAGTCCTCGTCGCGATGGAATAGGAGGACGATGTCGTCGGCGTAGGCGGTAACGTTGCCCACGCCGAGGGTCAACTCCAGGCGACGTAGCAGCAGCCCCGTGGCGATGCTAAAAAGTGAGGCACTCACGGCGCAACTCTGCCTTAGGCCGTTGAGGAGGGGGAAGGCGGCGGTGTAGAATCCTCCGGCCCGGATCGTGGCATCCGCCCCGGCGTAGAGGATATTGATCCAGGCCCTGAAGGCCGGCGGGAGGCGGAGGGACGTCAGCAGGGACTCCAGGAAGCCGCGGTCCAATGAGTCAAAGGCGGACTCCAGTTCTACGCCCATGACGGCCAGAGCGGTGGCCTCCTCGACGGCGTCCGTCACCATGGCGATGTTCCAGGACGGAGACCTCCCAGGGACGGCGTAAGTCTGGCATTCCGGCACAAGGGTCCGCAGGTGGGGCTTTAGGCGCCGGTGAAGGATGGCGGCCAGGACCCTGTAGTCGGCCGAGGGCAGCGCGACGGGCCTGTAGCCATCAAGGCCGCGACCCTCCGCGGGCCTTGGGCACGAGGCAGATGGAGCTGCGCCGCGTCGACGGAGGCAGGGCGCCGCGGAGCCGTGAAGCCGCGAACACCCGGGCCAGAGCTTCCGCGAAGAAGTCCTCGTTGAAGGCGACGAGGAGCTCGCATGGCAAGCCGTCCCAGCCGGGGGCCTCTGCGCGAGGGAGGTGCTATATGGCGTGGGCGATCTCGCTGGGACTAATGTCCGGCCGGTGGAGAGGGTCCTCCTCGCTCAGCTCGCGGGTGGTGGTGGTGGGCGCGCTGCTGGCTATGAAGGCGGCTCCCGCAGCTGGATCGCTGGTGGGACGGGCGAAGCGGGGCTGGAAGGTCGCGTACGCCCTCCGCCGAAGCTCGGGACCCTCGATAATGTTACCCTGCTCGTCCCTGATGACGCTGACCGGGCGTCGGAGGCGGATGGCGCGCGCCAGGTCCGGCAGCGACGGGTAGTCGGCCCGGATGGAGGAGGCCTCGAGCTGCGCCGCGATATAGCGCCTTGCCCTGTAGATGTAGCTGTCGCTGGCAGCGTGGCGCGGGTCGTGCAGAGATCTGGCCTACGCCAGCAGCCCCGCCTTGATGGTGGTCCACCTGTCCCATAGGATCCCGTCGTCGTCATCGTGCGCCGTGTCTTCCTCGAGCTCCCGGATGTAGCCAGCCAGATGTTCGAGAACGAGGCCCGAGCGGGGCATCGCGGCCAAGCGAGGCTGGGTGGGGGAGGAGACGGCGGTGGTGGGCGGGCCCACCTGGAGCAGCACGAGGCGGTGGTCCGAGAGGTGGTAGTGGCTGGTCGCGTAGATGGACACGCGATCCAGGACTCCAGCAGGGACGAGGATCCGGTCCAGGCGGCTAGATTCGACTTGGTCGCCGTGCCTGGCGACTCTGGTGGGCAGGTGGGCGGCGTCGAACTGGGTGGCCACGTCGACCAGCGCGGCCAGGTCCAGTAGAGCGGCGAGGGCATCCGACGATGATGATGACGAGGGGCCCCGATCCCTGATGTTAAAATCGCCGATGATCCAGCAGGTCCCCTCCTCCTCCTGTGCCGTTGTCGCCGCCAGGAGCTCCAGTTGCCGGTTTCTCTCCTGGGGTTCATGCGCCAGATGAACGGCGATGGCCGTGGACATCTATGGTTGCCAAGGCGATGTGGCCCGGCCACAGGATGCGCTGTTGTAGCACGGCTACGCCTGGTCCGAAGACGCAGGCGAGTCCGGATCCCGAGATGGCTACGGGATGGGCCAGTACAACAGCGTTGTAGCCGAGGCAGAGGTCTTGGCCGCTGCCCAGATGAAATGCGTTTGTCTCCTGGACAAACGCGATGTTGCCTGAGGAGATGACAAAGGGCAAGGCTCCTCCCCCGAGTGGCGAGCCCACGCGCGTTGATGGTGGCGACGCGGTGGTTCATTGGGGCCGCCGGTTAAGCAGCACCCCCTTGGTCTTCTGGAGGGTCTTGCGGATGGTGTGGTTGGAGTCTGGAATCGAGGCCTTGATGGTTTCGGCCACCTCGTCGAGGGCGGCGACCTGTGCTTTTGTCAGCGAGGGCATTAGCTTCTCCATTTTTCTTTTAAGGGTGAGTAGCTGCTGTGCGTCCTCCCGGTCTATACCGGGCAGCTTGTCCCAGTCGATGGAGAGGTTCGGGGACTGCTTGAGGTGCTCCAGCAGCTGGACGAGTGCGGGTTTTCCCCGGGGAGACGCGGAGGGAGTTGAGGTCAGCTCCTCCTCCGACATCTCAATGTCGAGCGGAAAGGTCTCAGGCTCGAGGGGCCGCGAGGTAGCTAGAGGAGCAGGGAGGGCGACAGGGGCGGGCTGGGCAAGATCCCTCGGTTCGGCAGGATGGTGCGCCGAGGGGATCGCTGGAGCCTCTGTTGATGTCTTCGCCGGTTGGACAGGAGACGCCGGTGTTGCGGGCGCAGGAGCCGGCTTCCTTGGCTGCTGAGGAGGAGGAGGAGGGGGAGGGGGCCTTGCGTCGTTGGGAGACGCTGCTTGCCTGGGGCTGCTGTTCTGCCTGGCGAGCGCTGGGCAGTTGGCTCTGCGGTGGCCCTGTTTCCCGCATTTGGAACACTTGATTCCGAAAGAGAGGAAGGCTGATAGGGTGTCTCCCTTGGAATGGATGGTCAGTCGGGTGGGCAGCGTCTCCAGCCTTACGCCCTCGCGGAGCAGGATGAACGCCTCCCGGCGGCCGTCGGTGAAGGTGAACTCCCCCATTTTGACCAGGATGGGGGCGATGGAGGTAACCTTCCCGAATTGGCTCAGGGCGTTCACGATGGTGCTGTCCTCCACAAAGCCGGGCAGGTTGGCCACGACTATACGCTCCGCCCTCTTGCGGAAGGGGAAGACCTTGAGGGACGTTCCCTCGATTTCCAGGCCGTCCGCGACCAGACGGTTCGCGAGGTCCTTGTTCGCGAGGCCCACGATGTAGTGGCCGTTCATTTTATTGAACTGCGTAATGCCTTTTGGCCCCCCGAGTAGCATGCTCATTGCCCGGAGGTAGGAGTAGTCCGGGATGTCTGGGCACAGCTCCACGAAGACGTAGTTCTCGTGGTTGGTAGTAGCCTGCCTCGCTTTGGCGTCGGCGATGTTGGCGCGTGTCGCCTTGATCTCCTGAGGCGGCACTGCCCTCGGCCCTGTTGGCCGCTTCCGCTGCTGGGAGCTGCGCTGCTCTCCAGGCTTGTTGGGCTGCCTTGCAGCGTGCTCAGGTGATGTTGAGCCGCGGCGCCTCTTCTTGCCCTTCACGACTGTGTAGCCGTCGTTGGCGTCCACCTCCGCCATCTCGCTGTCGGCCCAGTTGAGCGAGCCCGGGCTGGCTGTTGTAGCGCTGGTAAAAGCAGCATTCGGCGGCGCCGTGACGTCACCCCGCGCGGCAGCCAGCATTCCATGCACCTCGCGCGCCGGCGGACTTGCATGTTTTCGATGTTCCATAGAAAATTCTAGAGAAGAATTCTCTATGATTCCTTTTTTCAGCGATAACTCCTCGCCTGGTTGAGATCCAGTGCTAGCCTTTCAGGCACTTGTTCAGCGGATCGAGAGGTTTCTTCTGGTACCAAACTCGTGATGGTAAGCGCCTTTTACACACACTCCAGAGGCGAAAACGGCGGAGCCCGCAAAAGCGTGGCCGCACGCTCGAGTGTGTGTGTGTGTGTATAAAACAAACCTCATATGTTAATTAAATAACAAATAAAAAAAATGAATTATTCTTAATGATATCTATATTAATAAAATGGAAATTTCATAAGTGGACATCACTAAAAACTTTCGTTACAATGCATCAATTTCAACCAAATTTTCAACATTTATGTAAAACGAGATGGAGCAGGTTTTGCTTAACATCAAAATATATTTCCTAACATTAACATGCGTAACTTCGCTGTTATCGATTAAATACAAAAAGTCAACAGAGTTAATTTTATTTATATATAAATACAAAATTAAATTTCAACAGAGTTAATTTTTTTACATACTAGCTAATAATCTCAATCTAAAAAATATTCAAAACAAGCAATTTTAAGATAACACCATATGTAAAACAGTCGGCCAAGAAAACAACAACGATATTACATCTTTCTCACATATTCACACACAATCTTGATTAATAATTAAAACTAATCTTTAACATTGTTTATTATACTTCAACTTTTATTTCTACATTTGTTTTTAAATACCCAATTGTTTTATCATGTTTCTAATTTCGCCTAGCAAATATACAAATTTATAATGACCAACATATGCAAATTTTATCTTTGTTTTTATTTAACTTGATATCGTAAACATAACATCCACTGTAAGCATTTTTCTGTTCACCTTCCGTGGTTTCTCTTTTCTCTGATAGTTTTTAGGTGTAGTATATTTTCTTATTACTAGACTACAAACATTCCCTCGAGAAAAACCTGGGCGAAGCCGGGTACATCCGCTAGTTATATATATGCGTGTGAAAAAAATAATTAATAAATAAAATAAATAAAAAGATCAGAAGTTGGTATTAAAATTAAAAAAGGCATATCCTGACCACGTTTACGTGTACTTTTTAGATGACAAATCGCCTTTTAGTGGAACAGAATTTATATTATAATATTGTTCGTGATTCAGTTTCTTTTCAATAAATATAAAAAAATCATAAATGATTTTTTCTCTATTTTTATATGAAAATTAATTTAAAATTCCCGAGCGTTTACTAAGTCGCCCTTTCTTGATCGATTTAGTTCATTTTTAGTACGGTAGATGGCGTATCATCCTCGAACTCTCAAACATGCGCGACCTGTTGGAAGGAGTTGTCAAATTAATTTTTATTTTGGATATTAAAAATCATATATGTTCTTTGAAACATTTTTCTGTACTAAGAATATGTAATATTCTCTGACTTGGTAACATCCCTGAATTTTATTGAACCTTTAAATTTTATTATATTTAAGAATATAGAGAAAAAATATTTTTTCTTATTAATATTGTAGAGAGAGTGATTTATAACCCAGGTTCCTGGATCGCAGAGTGCCAACTAACCGGGAGTCCAGCTCACTAGTATGGACTAGTGTTGAGCGTTTTTACTAGCTTCCTGTTTTGATTGCTGAGTTGAACCAGTTAACCAGAAATTTCCATGCTGAGGTTGAGTTTGGGAGACTGTCCATAGATCTTGTATTTAGGTGTATTCTCGAATATTCCCCTGAATCTCTAAGTAATGTTACAACAGAGTTTTAGAGGATTGTTTTGGTAATGTTTTCAAGTCCCTCATGGGCGTGGTGGTGATGCCCCTTTTAAACCGAGAATTGCCTCCACAGTTGTGACATCCAGCCTAGTGTAATCCTTAAGGTCGCAAAACTTATTGGTAAATCTGTGTTTCTAAAATATATAAAAACATAACCCCTCTATTGATTTCTTTCGATTTATATGGCTTCACTTTTTTTATTCTATAATCACATGCGTCAGACCTGGAGGCTGTTGTTGGGTGCTGCGTTGCCTGGAGTACAGGAGTTCCATCTATGCTTCCTTTCTTCCTGTGGTGAATCTGTATAAGACCGGTGTGTGTTTATTCTGTAATCAACAGATTGAGGCGGTTTCACGATTTAGAAGGTTCTGAAACAAATCTTCACACAGGCACCTGTTAATATTATTATTTAATAATAGGTTAATATTAACCTGTTAATTTGTATTTTACCAAAAGAGTAAATGGTAATGTGGAAACCTTTTTATTATTAAAGATAATTACAGAATATTTTAGACAAGACTCCATCAATATAACATAGTATATCAGGAAACAGGCTAAATCAACGTTTAGTTGATTTCTGGTCCACTAGATGGCGCTCTGCTATCTAAAAGTTCATGTGAACGTGGTCAGGATATGCCTTTTTTATTTTAATAATAAACACCTGATCTTTTTTATTATTTTATTTTTATTATTTTCCAACGTAACATAGTATATATAATGCACTAACAGAGTTTTCAGATTTAAAATTTTGAGCAATATCCTCCAAAGATGCTGAAATATGCATAGCGATCTATATACTAAAATAGTCTTTATTTTTTCACTTCATGTTTTCTCTCTTATTTTTATTCTCTAAATATTAGTATTTATATATTTTTATTTATTCTTTTTTCCAATCATAGATTTTTTTTTGCTTTCAAATTTTACTTTATTTTATCACCAAATTGCTTTGTTTACAAAACATGTGCGTTTGTATTATTAATTTTTATTAATTTCTAATGGTAGCTATTCCGTGTTTCTAATTTAATTGTTAATTACTTTTATCATGATTGTTAGTATAGTTTTGTTTCATATTTTCAATTTATACAAGCAAAATGCTTCCAAAAGTCAATATTTCAATATTTCAATAATCTGATTTCAATACCATCACACATATCTTCTATATATATAATTTATCAGTATATAAATTATCAGTTTCTTAAAAGATATTTGTGTGTTGCTATATAATTTAAAATATATCTGCAAAAGGTATTGAATTTAATATAAATTTCTTTAGTGAAAATAAAAATACTTGAATCTGTAACTATTAAATTATTTTCGATTCTATAGTCTTGGAAAACAGGACAATCCAGTAAAAAATGTATTGAGGTTTGTTCCTCATGTCCACAAAAACAACTCGAGTCTTCCACCGCTTTAATTTTTTTAAGCTTCTGAAATTTCTATGATTAGAAATGAATTGAGAATTATGAAAGTTTCGTCGGAAATATTTTCGTATGTTGTTAGGGAAGAAGCTTTGAAAAGTTTCATTTGTGTTGTTCTTTAAAGTAGCCATTTTAAATTCAATAAAATGCGTTATTATGCTTGGGACATCTAAATTGTATTTTTGTTTTTCTTCTAAATTTAAATTATTTAGTTCATATTTCATTTCTTTGGATTCAATGAAATCGTTGAGCAAAGACATCTTGGCTATGCTGTGTATACAATAAGAACTCGTTGTTTATTGTCGCGCTTGACCCCTCCGGTTCCTTCGCGACGACGCCGTTCCTTCCCTCGTGGTTCACCTCTCCCTCTGCAGCTGTACCCTGCAGAGCACCCAAGGACGTCCGAGAACCGCCGCTCAAGTGGAACTCCTTTCCTCTGGCAGTATCTCTCGGCCTTACCACTGATGGGGGGACACGAGAGACTTACCAGAAGAGTAGCAACAGCGATGTGGCGATGGCGAGAGTTAACAACAGCAAGCGGGCACCAAGACTTCAAACACTACTTTTTTATTGCCATTTTTACTACACATTACATATAACTAAAATAACATCCAACGGGTATTTACATTTATTTACACACCAGAACCAATATAAACACATATTTACAAATATTTGCTCCAGGAAATAGGACCACAGCAGTCGGCGATATCCGCACAAGTTCCAAACGGGAAATAGGCGGAAGCGCCATCTATTGGCGGAGGTTGTAGATGTTTTCAGGCCTTATACGCGACAATATGATTGCGTGCACCGTAATAGCATTTGGTATTAAATTTTTAATTTTATTTATTTATATTTTTCTTATTTATGAATTTATACCATGTCTCCGATCCATAAGAAATCATTGGCCCAAATATTGTTTTGTATAATGTATGTCTCTTTTGGGTACTCAGACCCCAAGCTTTTCCGCTAATTGACAGTAGCAGATTTTTTTATATTTTTGTTTTATTTAGTATAATATCTATGTGAGGATTGGAATTAAGTTTTTTCTTTCTAAAATGATTTTTACAAAAGTGAGTCCTAATATTTTAATTTCTTGTACTGGCATATTTATTTTATTTTCAAACTTTATTGCGGACATGTTTTTATTGTGCAAATGCAGAATGTTAGTTTCCTCAAGACTGATTTTTAGTTTATTTTGAGTACACCATTAAGTTGCTTTATATTAAATAACTTAGTTAGAAATGTGTGTGCTTGATGATTGTCGCTTGACACTTTTATTTTGACTCGTATATTTATCTGATTGTTCAATAATGGCGGAAGCTGAAATATTTATTTTCTCCTTTTTAGAGCATTTTTCAAATAAAAATATTTTTAAAACTATTTTTTATTAATTAAATATTAGTATCGATATTATTAACCGCTGGAGTTAGATTATTATTGCCTAATTTTATATTTGTGGAATGTTTGCGTGCGTGTTGGTGTGGCTTGTGGAAAGGCCGCTGATAAAATTATAATTAAAATTAATTTATTTAAAGCCAGAAATATATAAAGAGAAAAGAAGTAACGGCCGAAGTAACGGCCGTTGGGAGCAAGCCTTGTTGAAACAACAAAGTCCCGGATTGCCGGCCCGCGCGCATGCGTAGTCAGGTCGCCACACTACCGCCCGTATGTCTAGTGAAGCTTTGTCCCAGTTCGCGCTTGCTGAAGAAAAGTGTGGTCGCCACACAACTCCCCCTCCAGTAGGATCCTTAAAGATCCTATGTAGTCGTAGAGGGAACTCTTGGTAGGGTGCCTTGTTGGGTTGGGATCTGGTCTTGGGGGCTTGAGGGAGGCACCTGTCCTTTTTAAATGTTGGCCAGATGTAATGGGTGGCGACCATCTTGTTAGCTTGCAGGTACACGATGGGTTGCTCGGCGATAGGTATAGTCGCCGTGAGTACCGGAGGAGCTATTGGTATTGGGGAAGTAGTGACTCTTGCTTCAATGGGAGGTAATGACTGTTGGATAGTGTTTTGATGTTGTGGTACCGAAGTTTGGGCGGGCTGCAAATGGAGAGGAGTCCTTGCAGCCGCGTTATTGGTTTCTTTCAAGAAGAGTGGATGTTTCTGCTCGCAAGATGGGGGTAAGGGCTCTTCATGAGACGGCGGCTGCTGGGGAAAGGGATTGTCACTGTGCACTGGGGTGGAGAAAACAGTTGCAGGGGGGCGCGAGATGGTGGTTGAAGGAAGGTTGGAGCAGAACGATGAGGAGTTCAGGGATGAAGAGTTACTCAGAGAGCTAGTGGGAGAAGGCAAGGTGGAGTTTGAGTTGGTGTCTCCAAAGTTCTGGACTGTAGTCACCGGGGCAGTTGTTGTGGCATTCATGTCACGGGGAAAAGCCGTCTGCTCCAGGTGTTGGAAGCTATTGGAGGTGGAAGTACAGGGACCACAGTGCTGAGATGGAAGTGTTTTGGACAATTTAACCAGGATAATAGAGGGTCTCTGCTCAGCAATGGGATTAGTTTATGAAACTTGAGCTGTTCGTGCCTGGTGCGACTGGCCAAATCGCTGGAGAAACCTTTCTTTGAGCGCCGCATATTTTCCTGAAACTGGTGGGTTCTCTACAATGTCGTACGCGCAGATGAGATTTAGTCGATCTAAATTAACAACCGTTGCGTTATACTTGAATTCGTCACTGGCGACGTTTGCGAAAATAAAGGCAGCTTCCAGTTGGCTGAGCCACAATGGAATGTCGTTTGGCAAGAAGGGTGGAGCTCGAAAAATCAATCTTGATATTTGAATGTTTGATTTTCCATGATTTGCAAAGATTTGCCCTTGACGATTGCCGTTAATTCTTCTTTCGAGTCGTCCGGCTCACCAATTTTTGTGGGATATTTGCGTTCGTGTTGGTGTGGCTTGTGGAAAGGCCGCTGATAAAATTATAAATAAAATTAATTTATTTAAAGCCAGAAATATATAAAGAGAAAAGAAGTAACGGCCGTTGGGAGCAAGCCGTGTTGTTTAGATGACGCGCGTGGCCAGAAATTCCCGGTTTGCCGCCCCGCGCGCATGCATAGTCAGGTCGCCAAACTACCTCCCGTATGTGTAGTGAGGCTTTGTCCCATTTCACGCCCGCTGAAGCAAAGTGTGGTCGCCACATATTAATAAAGAATTACATCAGTCTGAAATGCATAAATCAGAGGGCACCAAATTATGTATTGCTTGGATTGCCAGTACAGCACCAAACTCTGCATGCCTAGAACACGTGAGGGAGCTGAGCCGCTCGAGAGGATGCGCTAAAAAACAATGGTTGCCTGTAAAGTCGGTTTTACGGGCGAAGATTTTACGTGACAACGGTAGAATATTTATTGATATGAATATAATTAAATTGCACAATAGGAACAAGGAATTGAATGAAAATAAGAATTGCACAAATTTTAACTATAGAAATATATTTTGTTTACTAAAACATTGTACATGTAAACTTAAACTTAACTAATTCCTATTTGAGTGATTTTGTTGAGGATAGGACGATGATAGGAGAAATATGAAATGAAAGGAAGTGTTTCTGCTGTAATGTGTCTTGCGAAAGTCAAGTCGATAGTTGTTCCTTTTAACGTAGTTGACTTAGAAACGTTTGATACGCAATCAAGATTATACGTATTTTTCATGAATTTAAGAAACGAGTTGTCAGGCTTTACGTTTTTGTTAAAATCACCACACAGAAGAATCGGTATACTAGAATCAACTTGCACGAACGGTGGCACGTACTGGCTGTTGTGAATGTACGGACCGAGTCCTTGCCATAGTAACATTCCAATATCCTGCATACTAGCTCCTGGATGAATATATACAGCACCGAGTATAAACTTGAAGCTAGTATTAGCGGCGAAGCAAGTAACTTCAGTCATGCACATGTCACCCTTGGTTTTAATGACACGAGTTACGTCTGTAATCGCAACTTGGAACACTTCCGCCGTAGATGTCGATGATAATTTACGATAGATCGCCACTCCACCAGCCGCGTTGGTATTTGAAAATCAAAACACTTATTCAGATCGAAGGTTCAAATTTTTGCTAAATAAATTTGAAATTAAATAAAATTTGTAATTGTAAATGATGAAGTTGAAAATTAAAACATTTACTTAAATTAGATGTTAAAATTCTTGCTCAACACAGTTTAAACAAAGTTTTCTTATATCTGCCACTTTTTCTTAATATTTGTAATTTTAAAGAATCAATTCGAAAATCAAAACATTTATTCAGATCGAAGGTTCAAATTTTTGCTAAATAAATTTGAAACTATTTAAAATTTGTAAAATAATAATTAATTAATTAATTAATTTTAAACTAATAATTTACTTAACACTATCAACATTTATCAATAGTATGACATAACCTATAAACTCAGTTTCTCAACTTTTGTGTCAATCTAACAATTAATCAATCAATCATAGTTTACGATAATGAAATATCAGTGTACAATTATTTACCTTTATTGTTGTAGTTGTTGTAAATGACGAATCTAAGCACTCCACATTTTCACTACAGACACAGCTGACGATACTTTAACCACACGTGTGAACTTGTATTATGACGCTTTCTTGTTTTTCCAACGCCAAGAACGTTCGAGAAAGACAAAGACAGAGACAAGCATGCGCCGATTCAATGCGCCTAATTCTCTAGCGCTGCGCGCGCAGCACTCTCGTTCGATGACTCATCGTAACGTTACCGGGCGTTACACTTTTTCATAAGTGACTCCCAGCCGCAACCTAATTTAAGACGTTGTCACGTCAAAAAATAGCATAGAATCTGATAGATTTAGGTTCTCAGATTTATATCTGCAAACACAATACAAAAGTTAGTGTTTCACGTGAAGATAGCATAGCCACCAGGAAAAAAAAGTTGCCAAGTTACTATTTGAAGTCATAATTGAAGCTATCTGCGTAAATCAATGGGTTAGCGATTGAAATAAGTAGCTTGGGGCTTCGTTCTCTTTGGTCGGGGGGCCGCTGCCCTTTTATATAGTACTAGCCGAATGACTCGGGCAACGCCCGGGTTTTACCCGATTAAATGTTTTTATTCAAATACTATTCGTTACAATTATAAATTGGCGCCGTGGATGTCACTCTTTGAAACGTCCCGCTCCAAATTTGTGTCTGAGAAGCGATATTTTTATTGAGAGATGATCTGGCTTCGTGTCTTCTGCTCGAATGATTTTTTTTTCTGTTAGAATTTTGTTCCTGAATACTAAAAATGAACTGGCTTCACCCGTGGTCTCTGCTCTTTGGAATTTTTCCTGATATAATTTTGTATCTGATAATCAAATGATGATACAGCAATATTATCATCATCATTTTCTGACTGAAAAAAAAAACAACTATTTTTGCCCAAAACCTGTCAATTTCAATTTTTCTTGGCTAAAACTGCGACAAATATCCCTTCCATATTTTCCCTATGTCCTGTTAAAACCCCTTTTTACATGTACATTAGGTCAGCTGATATAACCTTCGATCTTCACCGCTAGAGGCGCTGCTTGCGAGCGAAAGGGCAAATTTGCAACGCAATTTGCAAATAACTCGACGAATATTCGGAATAGAGACCTGAAATTTTCACTAAATTTTTTTTTCAGATTCTACTCTATATACTGTTAAAATTTCAGTCAGAGATTAGTAACGTATTGTGGACGTGTATAGCCGACATAGGAACAAACACACATACATACATACACTGACTTTTATATATATAGGGATAGTGTCGTGCGTACACATGGCGTGTACTATAGATAAGTACACAAGATGGGTACTATAGGGTAACATGGCGAGCAACAGCCCCCTTAACAGTCCCACCACGAGAAGGCAGAGAACATGGGACCGCCTGAAACACACGGGTTAGACACGTGGAGACTTCCATCATTGGGCGCGAACTGGTTTCGAATGTTTGACACCCACTTGAGGTCTATATGCCCGCAGATTCATCCGAAGAGAGTCTCGACACCACAGTCTTGCGTACATGGTAAAGCTAGACCTCGTTCCTCATGGCTGAGGGGTCATTCTACTAATGGTTGGCTCTCAGGAAGTATCTCCCTAAACTATAAGAGGGGTAGAGTATCTGCACGCAGGAAGTCAGAAACGGCTCCTACCTGAACGAACGCCAAACATGCGTTAGATGGAAGATTCCAGCGGCTTCAGCGACTGATCTGCAAACTCAAGTGGCCGTTATTTACAAAAACAGCTCGAATCAACCTGGAAGTACAAAATAAGTTTGGTGACAGAGGTTGAAAGTTGCAGCGGGTCCAGTTTTGGGCTGCAACAATTAGTCATTAAAAAGTCAATCACCGGGCATCCACCTTCGGCAACTCGCTTGACCTAGACGTGAATCAAGAGATATTAAATCACAGTTTGTTGTCAATATCCGTTGGCTAACCTAGGGAGGAAGCTTCATTAAAGTTTCTCACCATTCTTGTGAAATCGCCATCTTGGAAGAACTGAAACACTCAACGCGCGGCCTCATCCCTTATAGCTATACGAGCGTACATGCTTACTCGTCAGTCTGGGCTCCACCATTGAAGAACTGAAACACCCAACACACAACCTCCTCCCTCTCTAGCTATACATAGTTACTCGGCAGTCTGGGCTCCACCATTGAAGAACTGAAACACTCAACACACAGCCTCCTCCCTCTCTAGCTATACATAGTTACTCGGCAGTCTGGGCTCCACCATTGAAGAACTGAAACACCCAACACACAGTCTCCTCCCTCTCTAGCTATACATAGTTACTCGGTAGTCTGGGCTCCACCATTGAAGAACTGAAACACCCAACACACAGCCTCCTCCCTCTCTAGCTATACATAGTTACTCGGTAGTCTGGGCTCCACTATTGAAGAACTGAAACACCCAACATCCTTTCGTTAAGAACATCGTTTTTTACAGTGTACAGAAAGTATGTTATGAATTCAATAATGAAGTTTTAGTATGAAAAAACATGAATTACATTTTAATTAAAGATAGTTAACACGTATATTTGTTTATAAAATATTCAGCTGCTTCAACACAGAATTTCACTTGAAATAACTGACGCAGCAACACGAGCTAACCAAGAAAATACAATAGCTTCGGCCTGGGTTCACTACTAAGAACCATGCCCATAATTTTTAATTTCCTTGAAATAGTATTACATTATTTGTTACAGGATCCCTAAAAAATACTTTAAATTCGATTTATAGATGGTGTGAAGTCTCAATCCACATTCAATACAAATTGTTTGCGATGCAAGCGGAATAACTATGCTCGATGCTTTGAATGTTTGCATTTTTCTATTATCCCAAAATCACCTATATTCATAAAATCGCTAACTACATTTACTAGGAATCCCACTGGAGTTCCAGCTGTATAAGCCAATCGATCCAAGACAATAGGAGAGAGTGCGGTGATCTTTCCGCTCGCATGATCCACCAGCTTACCTCCCAACCTCCCTATATCCCTTCCCGCACTCTGGCCTACCTTCTTTCACCTGCCTCTCGCACTTAGACGTGCCCTAACCTACGCGGCATGAGATCGCGTGGCCCAGGCAAACATCCTAAAAACGATCTGAAAACTTGTCTTACATCACAGAGCGATTTTCAAGGGGTTTCCATTACCCATTGCCCCTAGTTGGCTGTATGATGGGCTATAGTTTAATCGCAGTAAAAGGAGTGAAGAGAAGTGTTTTTTAATAGTTAAGAATTCGTGCTAAATAGTCTTCTCTTATATATAGATGGCGCGTTGTATTTCCTTTGTAATTTATTAAGGTCTGAATACCCCTCTCTCTCTCTCTCTCTATTTAACCTTATATAATCTTACCCTGCCTTCAACGACCACCGTGGGATCAGGCCTCGCCTGCGTCTTCGCGGACGGCGTCGTTGTTCACCGGCTGCAGATCCTATGGCCTGGCAAGATGGCTGTCATCGACCTCACCGTCTGGGGAGTCTCCATGGCGTGTGTCAACGCCCACGTCTTTCATGCTCCTGAAGAGCGCTGCCGCCAGCTCCAGATCATCGCAGCTTTGGGGCGTGAAGAAGGTGCGTGGAACCTCGGTGATTTGAACATCTCTGAGGAGTCGGCGAAGGACATGGCATCAGGTTCAGCAGAAGCCCTCGCGGAGCACCTGGACCAAGCCGACCTCGTCGATATCGCAACCTTCTTCGATGCTGCACTGGAGCAAACCAGGGTTGCTACGATCGGAAGTCGGGTTTACGCGCGTCGTCTGGACAGAATCCTACTTCCATCAGGCTTCTGCGACCGCGTCACCCAATATCAAACCATCGATCACGCCTACTCGGACCACCGTGCCGTCCTGATTCAAGTAAGAGATCCAGCTTCTACAAGACTTCCCTGCTTCGGAAAGCTGCTACGGTCAGACCTCTTTGTCGATCGAATGGAAACGTTCATCGATGAAATATGGGTAGACCTAGCAAATCTCTCACCCCCGATGTTATGGGAACAATGGACCAGGATCAAAGCAAATGTGGTTGCGGAGATTCGGTCACTCGCGCCTGCCGTCGCCGAGTCCGGCGGTGGATACATCGAGAGAGCAAGTGAGGCAGGGCTGCCGTCTCAGCTCGCGCTCTTCAGTATCGGAGTTGGACCTCTGCTACGCCGCCTCGAGAGGACCTTGGGCCGAGGCAACGAGGTCGCCTATGCGGACGACATCGTACTCTTCATCAGGGACGACGCTCAGTTTGAGCTCGTACCCCTGATCTTCGAAGAGTTCCGCATGTCCTCTGTGGTGGCTGTCAACTTCACGAAGAGCGGCGGGCTCTGGTGCGGTTCCTGGAAGCACCGGACGGATTCTCCTCTGGGAAACTCCTGGACGTCCGAGTCGCAGACCGTCCTGGGCTGCACCATCACCACAATAAATACCGTCGCCTCCCAGGCCTCACACCTGATGGAGCTGCTGGAGAGAGCCATCGCGTGGTGGTCGCCCTTAACCCGCGGCCTGTCGCTGATGGGTCGTGCTCGCGCGGCCAACAGCCTGGTCCTGGGATCCATCCTGCACCACCTCCATGGCTACCTTCCACCTGAAACCACCATCGGCCGGCTGCAGGCGCGGTTGGCGCGCTTCGTGTGGAGTACGAGCCGAGTCTCGTGGCTCCCCGGGCGCAACTGGCTCGTCCAGTCTCTGATGGTGGCGTCGGCCTGCTTTACATCGTCGGCCAGCTTCGGCTCGCCTGCCTGAAGGGGGTCCAGGCCTCTCTTCGCGGCACCGTCAACGCCTACTCTTGGCTGGTCCGCAGCCAGGCGTGGCTGACACCGCCGGCTCCTGACGTCTGGCACTCGCCTAGGAGGAGGAGACTGCTGAGCCTGTGGGAGGCCGCGTCCAGCGTTCTCGAGCTTGACCACCGGGTTCTTCATCCCGCCAGCCTGAGGTCTCTGCGTCTTCGAGGTGACAACAGGTTCCTGCGGCCGCCAGACCTGCTGGCTCCCGAGCGCTAGCTACAAGCGACTGTCGGGGAGTTCTCCGATGGCGCCCCTGCACAAGCGCGCTCAATGCGGGCCGCCCTCCTGGACGCGCAGCATCTGGGGGCCTTCTGCCAACGTCTCCTGCGGGGAAAACGCCAGCTCCAGCTATCATGCGGAGTACGAGGCGGAGACCATCGTCCTGCGGGGATCGGCGATTCTCATTACCCGCCTCACCAGCCAGAGAGCGCGCCGGGCACTTGATTCGGCACGGCTCCAGGAGTATACTGTTGCCGAGCTAGCTGCGCGGTGGATCTCTACCGTGGATGTGCCCTGCTCCATCCCCTGGCCGACCTGCGTCGCAACCGCTTCTCGGGGCACGACGCAGATGTCGCCCTACGGCTGGCCCTCCACGCCCTACCCCATCCTGACCATCCTGCCTCGAGGCGTGCCAACTGTGCCGCCTGTGGGTCCAGCGACGGGTCGCTGACCTACAGATTTTGGAGTTGCTGAACTGTGCGACCCCTGCTCCGGGAGGTGTTCGCCTCCTGCGAAATGCCCCTGGATTTGCAGGCCGGGTTCTTCGGCGTCGGGCTCCATCCCGAAGCAGTGAAGCTAACAAGTGTGGCGAAGGCTACCATCTACAAGTACCATCTTGGTCTTGAGTTGGGTAATGCCAGCCAACACATCGACCGGCCCACTCTGTGAGAAAGAACTCTCGCAGTCCATCGGTGGCAGAGTCTTTCTCGCGGTGGGCGCCACCAATGAAGACCTTTTTTGTATATATATTTATATATATATATGTATATGTGATATGATCCTGTCGACTCTCGATGTGGCACTATAGTGATAATAATGTGGTGAGTGAGCAATAAGGAAACAACAAGTTTGGAAGATGGAACCCAGCAAACCGAAGGAGAGAGGGAGCGCTAGCGGCTGCCACCGCGGAAAAATGCACGTCTTGTGTGGCCACCACCCCCCCGACTGAGTAAACATAGAACTGAGGTTCCAAGAAAAGGCCCTGCGGTCGCCCCCTTGGAATGTGACTGCTATATCAAGTGACCGGCCTTAGCTGCGTTCTCTCTCTCTCTCTCTGGTCGACTGTAGATTTGTTTTATTAATCCTGGAAGAGCATATATTATGACATATGGCCCCCGTTGAAGAAGGCTGAACATGGTTTAAGTATATTTAAAGCTGGAGAAGCCAGGAATAGAGAAAATAATTTTACAGTTAAAATTAGTTAAGGTAATGGTGACATAGTTCTATGTAAATAAAATATTGTATAGTACACAAGTAAATATTATTTACAAGCAGTTTTACAACACCGGGGAGTTTGACATTTAAGGAAATCTTTGAAAATATCAAGGTTATAAAAGGGTATATACAACAAAATCTAATGTACTATAAGGGAAGTGATATGGAGGAGTGTGAACAACGAGAAGAAGAGTCACATACATATGGTGAAATTCTGAAGATCATTAAGACTGGGGAACTCTACACTTTAAGATATTTTTCAGGCGGACATGGCAAGGGGAAACTTGTCATGGGCTTTCTATGCTATAAGTGTAGAGTACGACAATTGAGGTTGACAATTGTGTGAGCTCAGGACTGAGGTAAATATAAAACTACATACAATGTTAGAACCTCGGCGAACAGGGCGAGGGGAGACTTGCCCTGGGCCAATCTAAATTATCTATGCAGTTACTTGTGTAGCGAGTCCGAGGGGAAAAGTCCCGTGTGTAGGTGAGGAAGTCGAACGGACTTATATTTAATTTGCGGAAAGTATGCGCGCACAGTGCCAAAAATTGAGACGAGGACTGCGTTGTCCGTTACAAGTGACAAGCTGCTCGGACACGAGGTGTTTGAACCGTCGTGGGAGCTTGTGCAAGGCGATGATTTCGCGGTGGGTTGAAAGTAAGACCCATGTCTGCGCGAAATGATGACGGACCGGACAAAATCAGCGACGATGTTTAGCGTACCTCCGTGGGAAATATCGGAGGTAGGCTATATCGTGCTGGTTTGGACAATGGACAAACATAGATTTGAAGACAGGGTCCGTGTGGCGAACGTGTGGCGCGAGAAGAAGAAGCGAACTGTGTCGTTCGATGCAGATTGTTCAAGTGCGAACAAAAAGGGGTTGATAAATATCTAGCAGTTAGTCAATCTGCACCCTGTGACGAACACACCATTGGCTAGATGGTGTGGGTCGGTGGATAGGCTAGAGATGAACTACGAAATAAATTATCATAAATGAAGGGCGAAGGTTAGGATTTTGAAATAAAATATAGAAGTTCGATAATTGATTAATCAATAATTCTCTATAAAGGTTCTGAGCTGGTATGAAGTTAACAAAGTTGTAAGAATGAGAGGGGCATTAAGGGGAAGATGGATAAGAGTCACCAAGGGTTGGTTGCAAGCAAGGCTCACGTGGTGGTTGGAATTCTTCGACGTCTGAATTACAGGGTGAATTTTGAATCGATTAGGGAAAGAAATTATTTTTCGTGAGCCGTGCTTACAAGTAGGAGAGGTCTATACAAAATTTAGGTGCTGGAGGCATATTTTTATAAATAATTTGATTATGAAAAAGCTATTGTTAATAGTAAAAATCGTAAAGCGTTAATAGGTAGAATTCTTTTTTTTTATAATTTTTTTTTAAAGAGTTACGTTAAAATGGAAATTATTTAATTAAAATGACGATTGTTACATCTACTGGTAAGGTAACTAATTAAATGGGTTTCACATAGCTAGATATAATATGGATAATAAGATCACTGTTAATAGGGGCGGAGAGATAAATGGAAATATTAAATATTTTTACATATTCACACATATTGAATTAATTATGGAAATATTGGGACAATCTACAAGGAATGACTTATTTAAAGAATGAATGGTAGGAGTTAAGACAATTACACTCACGAGTTATGTTGGTTTAGGGCGCAGGTAAGTTCATTGAGCTTCGGGAGAGTTCTGTCTGTGACACTGTGCGTACCAGTGTTGTACATCACAGTAGCGGTAGGGAGATGGCGGAGTCTTGTCCATGATGGCGGGAGGTGTCCTGCTCTGGCACGGCGATCGTTCTTGAGTAGATCTAGTGCTGGAAGAAGTGCGTGGCAGCTCCATCTCCGTCGTAGGTGAATACTTCTTCGGGATCACGGTTCAAAGGTTGGCGAGGAAGGGGTTGAGGGCTCGAAGAGGAGTGGTTACAGTTGAGTTGGGTTTTTTCGATCATCGTGGCTTGGCTTCTTGTTTCTTCATACTCCGGTATATGAGGGATTCGCTTCCCGGCCAGGTCTTATCCTGTCGACTTTTCTGTGATATGATCCTGTCGACTCTCGATGTGGCACTATAGTGATAATAATGTGGTTAGTGAGCAATAAGGAAACAACAAGTTTGGAAGATGGAACCCAGCAAACCGAGGGAGAGAGGGAGCGCTAGCGGCTGCCACCGCGGAAAAATGCACGTCTTGTGTGGCCACCACCCCCCCGACTGAGTAAACATAGAACTGAGGTTCCAAGAAAAGGCCCTGCGGTCGCCCCCTTGGAATGTGACTGCTATATCAAGTGACCGGCCTTAGCTGCGTTCTCTCTCTCTCTCTCTGGTCGACTGTAGATTTGTTTTATTAATCCTGGAAGAGCATATATTATGACATATGTTTATCCATTATTTTATCTATTTATATCTATTTATTCATATATCTATCATTATTAATCTTATTTATTCATTTTATCTATTTAACCTATATAATCTTATATGGACGTTATAATAAATCAGTTTCAATCTCAATCTCTCTCTCTCTTTCGGCCGTGCGGCCACGCGGCGCGCGAGCTCCGCGTTCATCGGGCATGTAGGGCGAGAGAATGGAAGTAACAAATATGTTTTCTATATTGGCGGATAGCCAATATGACGGGGAACAGGCTGGTGCTGTTCCCGTCGATATATTAGCAAAAAATGCCGAAATTTCGGCGGAAACGTTTCTACAAGGAATTCTTCGAATTCGGAAACAATCGCAAACTATGTAAAATCGCCCGCGACAAGCGGCGGATATGCAAATCTCTCGCAATCAAGCCGGAATTGGGCTGACATGGTTGAAAACGAAATGGATAACTACGAGCCATGCAAAAAGAGAAAACGCTCGCCTCCTTCAGAAAGGGTGCTCCAGCCTCAACCTGGTCCATCACGCCAGACTGAAGCCACCCGGGACAACACTGCGCCGCGCCAGCCATCGCGCCCCAGGAACATCATTGAACAAATCAAGGTCCCCAGACAAATGCTGGATCAATGCCGGAGCAAAGCAGCTGCCGGAACATTTGACCAGATGGTCTATCTGGAGTACTCCCCGGAGTTCACTCCGATGGACTACATCAAGGCCCTGGAGAATAAACTGGGGAAAAGCTGCGTTGTACAGCTGGGAAAAGCATCCGGGCAGATGTTAGTTGGCCTTGAGAGGCCTGAAATGGCGGAAACAATGATAGAGGACGGACTTATGGTCAAGGGAGCCCTCCTCAAAGCCTTTCCTTACCGAATAAGGCAGAAAAAATATCGATCAGCGGGCTTCCATTTGTCATTGAAGACGCGGACATCATCAGGACCCTGAGGCTCTACTGCCAGGTGGTCTCCATCGCCCCTGCCGTGAATTCTTCCGGCGGCTACACCTGGCTGGACCTTTAAAAAAAACGGCATTCATCCTGATTAACAACGGGGAAAAATCACAGATCTTCCTAAGAATATTGTTGTGACTGCCAAGGGCGGCTCTGCACTGGCCTACTTGGAGTACGGCTTCCGTTGCTCCAAGTGCTACAGAATGGGCGTCAAGAGAATGAATTGCCCCCTGATCATCAGGGAGGCAAATACCATCCAACCCTCGAGCCAGAAGAGCAGTGTAAAAACGGCGCCTGCTCCTAACACCACTGCAGCTGCATCGCCACCCGCAGCATTGAACCACCCTGCGCCAGTGGCTGTCCCGGCACAGACATCCTCCACGCCACCTACTCAAGAGGCCAAAGCTCCCGAGACTGAGCCCACCACCAGAACTCCGGAAACCTCCACCCAGACAGACCTCAACATCAGTAGAGGTAGCAAATCCAGCCATCGCAAGAGCAAGGATAGAGCCAGATCCTTGTCTCCAAAAGCTGGGTCAACGGCCCTATTGCAGGTTAACACTCTGCTCGAGCGCCTCCCAACATCCCCCTTTGGAGAGATTACACTCCTAGGCTTGAAGGTAGAGGAAGTTAAAGAGGCCATCGTGTCCCTTCCTCACCTGAGGCTGCTAATGAAAAAAATCAGCGCAGAACAGAAGCTGGCCCTGTACCTACTCAGCGAGAAACTCATAAAGGGACTTGGATCCTTCAAGTCAACCCTGTACAAACGGCTCTCTGACATCAAAACATGGATTGCCTTAATGTGGCATTGCCGCTCGACACAGGAGCATCGAATTGTGATGTTTCCTGGGGCAGCATGCAGTTGACGTTGCCTTTATTCAGGAGACTAATGTCACCACCCTGGACAGCGTCGAAGACCTCTGCTTGGGATAAAGGGCAGAGGTTTTTCCAGCATCTGGCGCCAGAGGATCCGGACTCGCCTGCATCTTCTCATCCGGCGTCCGGGTCATCGGGCAACGGGTCCTGTCCCCTGGCAAGATCGCCGCCTTCGACGTCACCATCCGGGGAATAAAGGCGACATTTATCAACTGCCACCTCTCTCATGCTCCTGACGAGCGGCTACAGCAGCTACAGGCCATCGCAGCTGCTGCTGTCAATGAAGACGCGTGGGTCCTCGGGGACCTCAATATCTCGAAGGAGTCTGCGAGCGACATTGCGTCCGGATCCGTCGAAGCCCTTGGGGAGCTCCTGGACCGGGCCAACCTCGTCGATGCCGCAGCTATCTTCGACGCCGCGCACTTACCAACAAGGATCTCCAGTTGCGGAAGCCGGGTGGATGCGAGCAGATTGGATCGAGTTCTCCTACCATCAAGACTCTCCAACCGCATCACCCGATACTGGAGTCTATACTACAAGAACTCTGACCACCGTGCGGTCCTCTTCCAAATCGGCGAGGCCCCAGAACCTCGTCCACCATGCATTGCTAGCATGCTCCGATCTAGGTTAGTCATTGGGACAGTGGAAACGCTTCTTAATGAGGCCTTTGGTAACATCGAGGACATGCAAAATGCGGAAATCTGGAGGAGGTGGGGACAAATCAAGGCACATCTGGCCTCGGCCATCAAGTCCCTCCATGACCTGCGCAACAACGAAGACGACTACATCTCTAGGGCAAGAAAATATGTCCGAATCAAGCTCGAGGATGTATCCATCAACTCGGACTATCCCTTCCTGCCGGACCTGGGGCGCGCTCTTCGTCTTCGTTGCAGAGGAACGTCGTCGACAACATTCTACGACAGCGCAGGTCGAGTGATCACGGGACCAGCGGTGAGATACTTGTCTTTCGCCAACCTAAAGGAGCGCTTTTCCTACCCTACGTGCTCACCGGAGGACATCGATGGTTTCCTGCGTGGATTCACCCAAAGGATCACCAAAGAGGAAAGCGATCCACTCCACCGCTATGGGATCGGCGAAGAAGAGATTGTTACTGCCATCGGCCGTCTGCCAACTGGGAAAGCGGGCCGGGTGGGATGACTTGCCCTGCGAGCTCTTCCGGGGCTTCGAGGATTTCTTCGCGAGTGCGCTCCGTCGGGTATTCGAGGCGTCCCAGCTCTGCGGGGCTCTGCCCTCTTCCATGCGGCGCAGCGAAATGTCCCTGATAGCAAAACCGCACGGTGGTCTAGGCCTAGCCGGACTTCGACCTCTCTCCTTGCCAACGACGGTCTACCGCCAGTCTTCGTGGGGGTGGGTTCTTCTGCTCTACGCTGGGGCCGAGGCGACGGCGAGAATAGAAGGAATTGGGAGAACCCCTCTGTTCCACATGCTCAACGGGCAAACAGGCAAGGATGCGCTGCCAGCGCAGCGTTCTTCACCATCTCCACCTGGCCCCTCCTGCTTCGCCTGGAGCAGCTACTCGGCCGGGATAATGTCCTGGCGTACGCCGATGACATCGTCCTGCTTATCCGCGAGGATGGGCAGCTAGAGGTCGTCAAGAAGATCTTCGAGGACTTCAGGCGTGCGTCAGGAATAAGAGTCAACTTCGGCAAGAGCCAGGGCCTCTGGTGCGGGAGATGGAGGAACCGCACCGACTCCCCGTTGGACATCTCCTGGAACAGGGAGAAAATCAATATCCTAGGAACCATAGTGACTCCTGATATGGGAACTTTGGCCCAAGACCAACATCTGCAGGAGTTACTGGAGAGGGCCATTGCTAAGTGGTCCCTCCTTGTCCGCGGTCTCTCACTTGCTGGTCGAGCAAAAGCGGCCAATAGCCTGGTGCTCTCGGCCATCTACTATCACCTTCAGGCTTACCTGCCCAGAGAGACCACCATCGCAAGACTGCAGGCAAGATTGGCTCGATTCGTGTGGGGGCACGATCGAACCTCATGGCTTCCCGGCAGCATCCTAGCGCGGCCAATCTCCGTGGGAGGCATGGGACTTCTCGACGTCGGCACTCAGCTCCGGCTGTCGTGCCTCAAGGGTGTCCAGGCAGCACTGCGTGGAGGTCGCAATGCTCAATCTTGGCTCGCCGAGAGCGGAATGTGGCTGTCTCGTGCGTCCACTCCTGGCATCTGGCTTCCCCCGCGGCGTCGTCGGAGTCTTCACCTCTTCGAAGCTGCTGCGGAGATCCTAGGGCTCTTCGAGTCGTGGGCGACTGCCGTTTCCTGCGGCCCCTGAGCTCCTGGCTCCTACAAGATGGCAGGGATGGCGCATTGGAGAACTGACTAGGCCTCCTCCAAATATCACCACCGCTACGCGTGGCGCCCTCGCGGACACCGCTGCTCTGGGGAGCTTTTGCTCACGCCTGGTCACCCAGAATGCCCGGGGCCGTCATCGCGTCGCTAGCCTTGAGGACGCAATCGTGGTGCGCGGGACGACCACCGCCTTCCAGCGCCTAACAACCCGCACTGCCCGCCGCATGCTGGAGCGTCCACGCCTGGCTGCACTGCCCATCACCCAGCTGCTGGAACGGTGGCTCCCCCACGTCAGCATCCCCATCTCCATCAGCTGGTCTTCTCTCCGGCGATGCGCCTTCTCGGGGCACAATGCCGACGTTGCCGTGCCGCTGGCCCTGCACGCCCTTCCCCATCCAGCACATCCGGCCTCAGTCCGGGAGTCATGCATCGCCTGTGGGTCCGGAGATCTGTCACTGGCCCACCGCTACTGGTCCTGTAGGCGGATCAGGCCAGTCATCGTGGAGGCCTTCACCATCATCCAGCGGCCCCCCTGACCTGCAGAGCTGGATCTTCGGGCATGACCTGGAGGATGACGCCTTGGCCATCATGGCATCTGCCAAGACCCGCATCTACAAACACTTCCTGGGCCTGGAGATGCGAGGAGTCCAAGAAGACCCCCTCCTCGTCTGGAGGAGGACCTTATCAAGGTGGTGGAGCCTCCCTAGCTCCCAAAATCATTGTACATTCTCATCATTCATCCATTTATATTATATATATATATATGTTAAAAGTCATGACATACAGTATGTAAATATCTTTTTGAATGTATGACTAGGAATGTAGATTTCTATTGAATGTATAAATTATTATGTAAATTTCCTTTTGAATGTATATAACTCACTCGTGTTGTCTAAATAAAGAGTTTCTTTTAGTAGAGCGAGAGCTTTACAGGTGTAGCCGCTGGTTTTGTCTTCCTTATTTTCTTTCTTGCTTGATCACCCGAGGCAGCCCAATCAATATCAAGACTTTGGGTAAAAGTTTTACTTGTTAAAGGAGGTTTCTTTAATTTGACCTCTCATACCTTAACAATATATATATATATATATTATATAATCTAAAAATATTATATAATCTAAAAACCTAAAATATTTCTATATTTTAAAAAATATATTCTTTATTTTATTCATTGATAATTTTATTTTTGTTATCATCGTTTTTAGAAAGACTTTCAGTTTTTTTTAGTTGTTTAGTTTCGTTGTATAGTTTTGTTGTAAATATGCGTAGTTAACCAATCAATCCTTTTAAATCACTAATATAGGATTAACTTATAAATTCTATATACTGTGAAAACTAACAAATGTGTAATCTTTCCTCAAGTAATTGAAAATAAAAGCTACTTGACGGTAAATAATTATTTTTTTTTTATCACGACTGCACCTCAACCCTTTATCTTATCGATCCTTTGTCTTATCAAGCCTAATCTAACAACAACACAAAATATTCATAACAATAAGTCGACAGGATTACCTGAATTCTCAACCTAATTGCTCTATAAATTATTCAAATTTTATAAAACTATTTTTACAAAATGTCTCACAAACAAAGGAATGTAGAACACGCCATGACGCCAAATCCAAATACTATAGAAATACCGAAATTTAATGGTCAAAATTTAGACATAACATCTTGGCTCAAATTCTTTAACAAAAAATGCCAACAAAACCATTTTGATGAAGACTATAAGCTAAAGAATATTTCAAATTATCTTGATGGAGAAGCTTTTAATTTTTTTATAGAACAATTACAAGATATATAGATAATTGGGGGGAACTAGAACAAAAAGTACTTTCATATTTTACAGTTAAAGATTCTAATCTATTTAGTAAATTCTTAAATTTAAAATATAATGATAAGGATGATCTTGATATTTATTTTAAAGAAAAATCTTCATTAGCAAAAAAACTTAATTTAGATACACCCCTATTATTAGAAGCTCTTACAGATGGGATGCCAAATTACCTAAAGAAATATTTAATTGCAGCAAGAGTTAAGGAAACCTCAGATTGGATTAAAATAGCCACTCAATTAAAATACTCTACCAATCAAGAAAAACAGGAACCACAATGTAAATATAACTCAGATAATCAGCAACCATCCACAAGTAATGATAATAGGCAAAATTTTCAAACTAGATCATATTACCCAGCAAGGTCAAGGTTTAACCCCAACTCTCCTCCAAGTCTACAATCCCAGCCACCTCCAAGGTCATTTCCAAGGTCAACCACAGTTCATCACCAGGAAGCATCCAGTAGAACAATCAATTTACCACCCTACCCCTGCAAGATCTGCTCTTCCCATCAACTGCCCAATCAATACCATTTCCATAGAGACTGCCCACTTAAGAACAATAATCATCCGAAGCGCATCAACCCAGGTAGAACATTATTATTATTTTCTGTATTTATAAATCAAATATCTTTACCCTGTGTACTTGATACAGCATCATCCATATCTATTATCCCTTTAAAATATTTAAATCATATTTATTATAAAATATTAGATAATGCCCCAAAAGAAAGAATAGGTCAGGTAGAAGGATTTAGTTACCCATTATACAAAATATTAGTTAGGCTTAGCTTAGGTAAAATTACAAAGTATCAAGAAATGTTTTTTTTTTTGTGATACTCCAATAGAATATCTTATTTTAGGTTTACCAACATTTCATTTATTTAAGTTACAAATAGATTTCTCAAAAAACCTTTTTCAAAATTATAAATTCTTGTACTCCTTCAATCCAAAAACTGATAATCAGAAGTCATATGCCACTACGCTATGTATTCCAGACCCATACTATGTTAAAAATTCATCTCTTTCAAATATTAACCCATTGTGTAATTTCAATTCTTTTGATATGCCAACTACAAATGTTAAACTTATAGATCCTACTTCAAATCCCATTATTGATAATAACTCATATCACAGTATGCGACAACCGGGCTCTATAACAAATTATAATTCATATTTAGACTTTAGTAAAGTAGATATTAATCCAAATTCCTCAAATCAAACAATTTCAGATATATTGCACAATTTTGATATAGGACACATAAAGACTAACCCAATTTGCATATCTCTTTTAGATAATATTCCCATAGCACAAAAGCCATATAGGACATCTTTTTACAATAATGCTGAAATACAAAAACAAATAACTGAATTATTAAAATATGATATTATTAGACCCTCATCTAGCCCCTATAGTTCTCCTGCATTATTAGTGAATAAAAAATCTGATACCCCAAATCACCCCACAAGACTCTGTATAGATTATAGAAAACTTAATCAAAAAACAGTTCCAGAACATACCCCAATTCCACTTATAGAACAAATTATAGATAGGTTATCACAGTCAAAAATATACACTATTCTAGATGTTAAAAATGCATACTGACATATACCCATTGATGAAAAAGATAGACATAAAACTTCATAGGATGTTATGAATGGAACAGACTTCCATATGGTCTAAAAAATGCACCTTCACAATTTGAAAGGATTATGAAGTCAGTTTTCACTAAACATAACATACACTATGCCTTAAATTATTTTGATGACATTATTATACATTCCAAAACATATGAAGAACACATTAAACATTTAGATGACATATTAGGTATATTCGAACAAGAGGATATAAAGCTGAATCTCAATAAATGCAAATTTTTACAAAAAGAAATACAATTCTTAGGATACACTATTAACTCAGGAAAATATACACCAAATAACACAAATATTGAAGCAATTTTAAAATTAAATAGACCATATAATATTAAAACCTTACAGAGATTTTTAGGCACCATAAATATTTATAATAAATTTATTCCCCATTATGCGCAAATTAGGGCACCTTTGAATGAACTTTTGTTAAAAAATGCTCCTTGGCTATGGAGTGCGAAACATGAACAAGCCTTCCAAACACTTAAAAATTCACTCATATCACAACCTGTACTATATATTTATGACCCATCAAAACCATGTCATTTATTCACAGACGCGTCAAGTCTAGGAGTAGCAGGAGTTCTTAAACAACCGGATGAACAAGGCATTTTACACCCATAGGTTATTTTTCAAGAAAACTTCATCCATATGAACAGAATTATACTGCCTCAGAAATTGAAACATTAGCTATCATTAATTCAGTACAAAGATTTCACACATACCTACACAACATACATTTTACCTTGCACACAGATCACTTACCTTTAAAATGGATCAAAAATGTAAAAACCCACATGGTAGATTATTTAGATGGTCTTTAATTCTATCTCAATATAGCTTTGACATTAAACATATTAAAGGATTAAATAATATAGAAGCAGACATGCTGTCAAGAGCACCTGTCTCATTTTACCTAACATATAATGAGTTAAAAGAACACCAATCCACAGAACAAATTAGTAGTGCTAAAATTAAAATACAAAATGGCCTTTATATGATTAACAAGAAGGGTTTTAAAAGAGCTTATGTACCACAAACACTAAGACACAAATTATTAAACAAGGTACATACAAAGCATGGACATATTGGAACAACTCAAATGACTAAAATAATTTCTCCACACTATTATTGGCCACATATGACTAGGGATATTGCTAATTACACCAAACATTGTGAAACTTGCCAGTTTAATAAATCTAGGGATAACAGAATTGTTTATGGACCACTACAACAGATGCCAATAGCCACACACCCAAATCACATTTTTTCTTTAGATACATTGGACGGGTTACATAATTATTGGACAACAAGACACAGTATCCATATGATAGTAGATCACCATAGTAGATTCCTTTGGGCTTTTCCAACAAAATCTGTATCAACTGATTCTTATATAACTTGTTTGAGAAATTTATTCCAAATTAATAAACCAGAAATATTAATAACTGACAGAAATGCAGCTTTTCTTAGCAGAAAATTTAAACACTTTTTAGAAAGAAATAATGTTAAGCATCTACTCACCAGTTCCCATCATCCAGAAACAAATGCAAAAGTAGAAAGACTAAATTCCACTATCATTAATAGGTTAAGATGTGAATATAATGCTAATTTAAAGATTCCTTGGACAAAATATATTCCTAAAATTACTGAGAGCTATAATGAAACAGTACATACCACAACAGGCTTTACACCTAAATTCTTATACTATGGAATACAACCACAGTATATAGAACATGACACAGAAACACATACACCAATAGAAAAGGCAAGAAAATTAGCCATTGAAAGAACCATAAAATCCCATGAACACAGCAAACAACTTTATGATATTAAACACCCAGAACCCATTTTTAAAGAAGGAGATCAGGTATTAGTAAAAACCTTTATTTATCCAAACACTGGTAAATCAACACAAAGATATATAGGCCCATTTACTATTTTAAAACAACTTTCTCCAGTCACATATGAAATTAATAAACCCAATTTACCCCAAAGAAAACAAACAGAAATTATACACTCTAATAAACTTAAATTATTTTACCCAGAAATAGATTTTTTACTTCACTATAGCACTAACATAGAAAATGACTTTATAGTAAACCAAAATTCTAACATAAAGTTAATAGATATTGATGATAAACCATGTTTTTTACAGGACGGCCATATTTTGGACATGGACAATGAAGAACAAATATCAGCACCAATTCTTAAGCCTTCACAAATAACTTAATGTCACTCCATACATCTATTAGCGTTTCATTACTCAACCATGTAAAAATAACATTTTCTACTGCTTTTGATACTTTGAAGTGTAACTACCATAATGTCATAATTACTCAAATTTTAAATACCTTTTTTGCTTCATATACATTTTTGATATATTTCACTCATTAATATTTCTTATATATACTTTTATTATAATTTCATAATTATATAAATTATTTGTAAACAAACTTTCTTTTGTTTATTTTGAAAAAATGTGCGTATTGATTTTTATTGTTTCATTTTTAATTATTTCTATATATTTATTGATTTCGTTTAATTAATTATTTTTAATTACCAATTTTATTTTAAAATTTTTAATATTTTAAAATCTTTTTCACAGGGGGGAAATATTATATAATCTAAAAATAATATATAATCTAAAAATATTATATAATCTAAAAACCTAAAATATTTCTATATTTTAAAAAATATATACTTTATTTTATTCATTGATAATTTTATTTTTGTTATCATCGTTTTTAGAAAGACTTTCAGTTTTTTTAGTTGTTTAGTTTCGTTGTATAGTTTTGATGTAAATATGCGTAGTTAACCAATCAATCCTTTTAAATCCCTAATATAGGATTAACTTATAAATTCTATATACTGTGAAAACTAACTAATGTGTAATCTTTCCTCAAGTAATTGAAAATAAAAGCTACTTGACGGTAAATAATTATATTTTTTTATCACGACTGCACCTCAACCCTTTATCTTATCGATCCTTTGTCTTATCAAGCCTAATCTAACAACAACACAAAATATTCATAACATATATATATGTGTGTGATATGATCCTGTCGACTCTTTATGTGATATGATGATAATAATGTGGGGAGAGAGAAATAAGGAAACAACAAGTTTGGAAGATGGGACCCAGCAAACCGAGAGAGAGAGAGGGATCGCTAGCGGCTGCCACCGCGGAACGACCGTTTGTGTCACACGCCACCCCCCGACTGTCCAAAAATAGGTCTGAGGGTTCCAAGAAAAGCCCCCTCCGGCATGTGGCCAGTGGTTCAAAATGGCCGTAACTTAGTTGCGTTCTTTCTCTACGTCTCTCTCTCTCTCTGGTCGACTGTAGATTTACTTTATTATTCCTGGAAGAAAATATATTATGACATATGGCCCCCCGTTGAAGAAGGCTGAACATGGTTTGAGTATACTTAAAGCTGGTGAAGCCAGGAATAGAGAAAATAATTTTACTGTTGAAATTAATTAAGGTTATGGTGACATAGTTTTATGTAAATAAAATATTGTATAGTACACAAGTATATATTATTTACAAGCAGTTTTACAACACCGGAGAGTTTGATATTTAAGGGAATTTTGGATAATATCAAAGCTACAAAAGGCTATATACAATAACATCTAATGTATTATAAGGGAAATGTTATTGAGGAGTGTGAACAAGGAGAAGAAGAGTCACATACATATGATGAAATTCTGAAGATCATTAAGACTGGAAAACTCTACACTTTAAGATATTTTTCAGGCGGACATGGCAAGGGGAAACTTGTCATGGGCACTATGCTATAGGTGTAGAGTACGAGAAATGAGATTGAGGTTGGCAATTGTGTGAGCTCAGGACTGAGGTAAATATAAAACTACATACAATGTTAGAACCTTGGCGAACAGAGCGAGGGGAAACTTGCCCTGGGCCATTCTAACTTATCTATGCAGTTACTTGTGTAGCGAGTCCGAGGGGAAAAGTCCCGTGTGTAGGTGAGGAAGTCGAATGGACTTATAATTAATTTGCCGAAAGTTTGCGCGCACAGTGCCAAAAATTGGGACGAGGACTGCGTTGTCCGTTACAAGTGACAAGCTGCTCGGACACGAGGTTTTTGAACCGTCGTGGGAGCTTGTGCAAGGCGATGATTTCGCGGTGGGTTGCAAGTAAGACCCATGTCTGCGCGAAATGATGACGGACCGGACAGAATCAGCGACGATGTTTAATGTACCTCCGTGGGAAATATCGAAGGTAGGCTATATCGTGCAGGTTTGGACAAGGGACAAACATAGATTTGAAGACAGGGTCCGTGTGGCGAACGTGTGGCGCGAGAAGAAGGGGCGAACTGTGTAGCTCGATGCAGATTGTTCAAGTGCGAACAAAAAATAGTTGATAAATATCTAGCAGTTAGTCAATCTGCATCCTGTGACGAACACACCATTGGCTAGATGGTGTGGCTCGGTGGATATGCTAGAGATGAACTACGAAATATATTATCATAAATGAAGGGCGAAGGTTAGGATTTTGAAATAAAATATAGAAGTTCGATAATTGATTAATCAATAATTCTCTATAAAGGTCCTGAGCTGGTATAAAGTTAACAAAGTTGTAAGAATGAGAGGGGCATTAAGGGGAAGATAGATAAGAAATCACCAAGGGTTGGTTGTAGGCAAGGCTCACGTGGTGGTTTGAATTCTTCGACGCCTGAATTACAGGGTGAATTTTGAGTCGATTAGGGAAAGAAATTATTTTTCGTGAGCCGTGCTTACAAGTAGGAGAGGTCATATACAAATAGGTATACAAAAGTTTAGGTGCTGGAGGCATATTTTTATAAATAAATTGATTATGAAAAATCTATTGTTAATAGTAAAAATCGTAAAGCATTAATAGGTAGAATTCCTTTTTTTTTAAGTTACGTTAAAATGGAAATTATTTAATTAAAATGACGATTGTTAAATTCTACTGGTAAGGTAACTAATTAAATGAGTTACAAATATCTAGATAAATAATATGGAGAATAAAATCATTGTTAATAGGCGTGGAGAGAATAAATGGAGCTAATTATGTAAATATTGGGACAATTTACAAGGAATGACTCATTTAAAGAATGAATGGTAGAAGTTAAAACAATTACACTCACGAGTTATGTTGGTTTAGGGCGCAGGTAAGTTCATTGAGCTTCGGGAGAGTTCTGTCTGTGACACTGTGCGTACCAGTGTTGTACATCACAGTAGTGGCAGGGATATGGCGGAGTCTTGTCCATGATGGAGGAAAGCGTCCTGCCCTGGCACAGTGGTCGTTCTTGGGCAGATCTAGTGCTGGAAGAAGTGTGTGGCAGCTCCATCTCCGTCGTAGGTGAATACTTCTTCGGGATCACGGTTCAAAGGTTGGCGAAGAAGGGGTTGAGGGCTCGAAGAGGAGTGGTTACAGTCGAGTTGGGTTTGGCCGATCATCGTGGCTTGGCTTCTTGTTTCTTCATACTCCGGTATATGAGGGATTTGCTTCCTGGCCAGGTCTTATCCTGTCGACTCTTCTGTGATATGATCCTGTCGACTCTCAATGTGGCAATATGGTAATAATGTGGGGAGAGAAAATTAGGAAACCACAAGTTTGGAAGAGGAATTCCAGGCAACCAGCGAGAGAGAGGGAGCGCGAGGAGATCGCCGCTGAACGACCGTTTGTGTCGCACACCACCCCCCAACTGTCCAAAAATAGTCCTGAGGGTTCCAAGAAAAGGCTCCCCTCCGGAATGTGGCCAGTGGCCCAAAATGGCCGTACTTTAGCTACATTTTATCTACGTCTCTCTCTGATTGACTGTAGGTTTACTTTATTATTCCTGGAAGAGCATACATTATGACATATATATATATATATATATATATATATATACAGGGTGATCCAAAAGTCCCGCACAACTTTAAAAATTAATAACTCCGCGAATATTTGCGCTAGAGCAATGCGGTAAACACCATTGTATTCAGGATGCAATGGGATTTTTATGGCAAATAATGAAAAATTCGAAATTGATTTTAGTTACAATTTTATTCGCCAGATGGCGCTCTACCAGAATCAGAGATTCAGCGGCCAAATTGTGTGATAAATTGAAAAATATAACTGATCGACACGTATTTTTCCTTTTTGAATACCAGGAAAGAACCCTAATAATATCAAATAACAAATTAATAAAACACCACTTCGCCAAAAGTATGAAGAATTGGTTAACGATTTTCAAATACAATCAGAGATATGTAAAATAGGTAAATGCAAATTAAAACATGTAGCAAAAATATTTATATTTTATATGGGGTTTGGTGAAATAGATTGAATGTTTGAAGAACACTGCTGATATCAATACACGAATTTTTGAAATGTTAATATAGTACCAAAAATTATGATGGCACTATTAATAAGATTTCTTGCTATAAGAAATGTGTAGTTTCTTGACTGATTGGCGACCCTTGACTATTTAACTGGATATTTGTCATGATCCAATAAATGAAATATAGAGGGGAGTGACAAAATATATTTGTCGTACTTTATTCCAAATATCCTATGGGCTTGTCAAATGTTATCGTTGTTTATTATACTGTACACAATTTTAAAAATGTGTCCCCTCAAATAAAAATAATTTTTAAATCGACCTTTTGCGTTGAAAAACGTGGTAGTAAAATCATTTTGTATTATCTTTTTTCACAAAATATCTAAATTTATTGGTGTACAGAAAATATTCCTTATGCTATTTCTTCTAATGAGCGAAAAGCGAAAAACTAAACATAAGGGGGAAAATTGTGTGTACCAGTGTTATTCGAGAAGTTATAATACTCTGGTTTGCACGACATAATATGTGAGCAAATGACAAACAAAATATTACTGTTCACAAAAAAAAAGAGTCAAGATGTGAGGACAGCATTTATTATCCCCATATCCCAACACTAAGAGCTGCAAAATATTGGTAGATAATATAATACATGGCGGCTTATATAACACATGAGGTAACTGCCTTCTTACTTGTATTAGGTCACAATCCTTGCTCAATGTGGCACCCTTCATTCTCAATCACCGCCTGCAGACGATAAATGACAGAATGTACAGCATTAAATAACATATCTGTTGAAATTGATAAAACGTGCTATCTGATAGAAGCCTTCAACATGGCCAATGTGGTAGGCCAGCATCGATAAACACACGATTTAATGTACCCCCATAAACAAAAATCGCAAGGCGTCAAGTCTGGTGATCTTGGAAGCCACTGGTATATAAAGTGGCGACTTATCACACGATTTTCACCGAACGTATCATTCAGCAATTGTTTGGCACCTCGGGAGATATGAGGAGGTCCTCCATCTTTCATGAATGTTATTTCGCTTAGTGCTTTTGCCCTGCAATATGGGAATACCCTTTTCTCTCAAAAGTTGAACATAACGTTCACCAGTTACAAAAACGGTTTTAAAGGTTCTTCCATTGATTTTTCAAAGAAAAATGGCCCAATAATAAAAGAAGTGAACCCACACAAAACTGTAACTCTAGGCTGGTAAAGTGGGGCATTTCTGTAAAAATCCTAGGGTTTTCTGTTGCCCAAATGCGGCTGTTTTGAATGTTAAATTCTCCGTTTAGAGAAAGGTGAACATCATCTGTCCACAGAACATTCGACAGCCAGTTTTCATCAATATCAAATTGCCGGAAAACCCATGCAGCGAATTCTTGACGCATCTCAAAATCGCCAACTTTCAGCTCGTGAAATCTTTGAATTTTGTATGGGTACACACAATAGAGACATTAAGTGAAGCGTCTTCGGATATCACAATCATACTCGGCGAATTTAACGCCAAATGTTCAATTTGGGGATCACCTGTCCAGGATAACAAAAGTCAGCAGGTTGAGGACATGCTAACCGACCACGACCTTACACCGTTAAATAACGGAGAGAACAGCTATCTATCTAAGTCCACAGGCACAGAATCTGCAATAGACATCACAGCGATAAATTACAACATCGCACCCACAACACAATGGAAAATCCTGATAGTTGCAATCAGTGACCACAGACCAATTTTAACAACCCTAAACTTCAAAATTGAGAATGTCCATTAGAATAAAAGAACATGGAACTTTAGGAAAGCCGACTTCAAAAAAATTCACAGAAAAGCTTGAAGAACTGTGCAGCGAAAAATTGAATTACAGAACGCTTGACAAAAACTTGGAAAAATTCTCTTCGAACATTTCAAAAGCTGCAAAAGCATCGATACCTAGAGGTAGACGTAAAGACCTGTGGATACCTTACTGGAAGGACCACAACATCGAGGCAATGATTTCAGAGAGAGACAATATCAATGAACTTCTTAAAACAAATAAAATAGAAGAAAACATAAAAGAACTCATTGAAATTAGTCACAAAATAGAACAAGAAATTTAGATATGCAAACAAGAAAAATGGCAGAATTCTGCGAAAAAAATGGATCCAAGAAAGGACAGCCAACACTGGAATATGATTAGAGTGTTAGAGAACAATCAAAACCAACACCAATCATCCAATACTCTAACCGATATGAATAGAACAGCGAGAACGAGAACAAACAGATGGCTGACATAATTGCTGAATATCTTTCAAGCACTTCCATACTCAACTATACGAATGAAGACAGGACTCTGAAATAATATAAACCAGTTAGTTAAACAAGCAAGAAACTTCCATCAACAAGATATTTTCGAGAGACTTCACACTGAATGAGCTAAACCCAACAATAAAAAAATCCAAGAGGTCACCAAGAGATAATCTAATCTTTGGTCAAATGATTAAACACTTTGAAGACAAAGCTAATAATCAACTCCTACGAATACTGAACATTTCATGGCAAACTGGTACTCTACCAAAGAATTGGAAGATATCAATTATAGTGCCAATACTGAAGCCAAACAAAGATGCCAAGGAATACAAGAACTATCGGCCAATTGCTCTCACCTGCACATTTTTGAAATACCAGAACGAATTATCCACTCTAGGCTCATAGTCTGGCTCACTAAAAATAATAAAATAAACCTCTACCAAACTGCCTATAGATCCCAGCACTGTACGACTGATCAACTGTTCTACTTCTGTCAATCAATAATAGATTCTTTCCAGGAAAAACCGCCAAAGAAGACCACGGCTATATTCCTTGATATGACCTCAGCTTTTGATCGAGTGTGGAGGGAGAAATTACGTGAAAGGCTGCACAATATCGGAGTAAGAAGAAAAACCTTAATCTGGATTGCAGACTTCTTAAGGGGAAGAAGGTTAAAGGTTCAGGTCAATGGAGAATTTTCCAAGGAAGGAAGAACATGGGCTGGTGTAACTCAGGGATCTGTGCTCAGTCCTCTACTCTATCTGCTATATATTAACGACATCCATCCTTACCTCACTGAAGATACAAAGGTTGCCTGTTATGCAGATGATATAGCCATATGGCACACAAGTAGCAGCGTAGAAAAATCGTAAAAAATACTGAACACATCAATGAGAGGACTGGAGAAGTGGGCATTGGAACTCCAAATGACCATAAACCCAATAAAACCAAACCTATGCGTCTTCTCCACTGACAGGGAAAAGGGCTTAAATATAACCCCAAAATGAGCATAAACAACCAATTAATTGATAAAATAGAAATCCAAAATACCTAGGTGTGATACTGCAGTCCTGGATCTTTCCAGTTGGTCTCGAGGACCACGCCATCACCATCTCCTAAGCGGCGAAGTACGCGATCTACGTATTCATCGTGGATCGCAAAATGCGTGGTGTCGCTGGAGACCCACTGGCGATTCTCCACCAAACTCTGCAGCGCTGGCAGAGGCGCCATATTCATTGTACATAGTGTATATAATGCATATTATCATTTTCTAATAGTGCAGACTGTGCATGTATTGACAAGATGTCAACAAATTTATTTTAATTATTATTGATGAGGAATTAGAATTTTCAGAACACTTAATTAGCACCTCAAATAGAGCTATCAGAAAACTAAACATTCTGAGAAGGTTATGTGGAACAAATTGGGGAGCAAAACCCAGAATTCTCAGAACAACATATACCACCTTAATAAGGCCGATAATGGAATATGCAACACCGGTCTGGGCTCCCTCAAGCTCATCACTAAAAGTAAGACTAGACATTGTTCAAGCAAAAGCGGCCAAAATAATCACTGGCGCTGTTTCATCCACCAACAATGAGAAAATTAAGAGAGAATGTGTTCTAGACCTACTCGCTCGAAAGCAGAAGACAAAATAAAAAAAACTTGGATCGGCACTTCGGAAACGAGGAACCAGAGGACGAGATCTCTCTGACCACTTGTGGTTTGGTGGATCCGCCCTTTTCTGAGAATGAGGTGAAACTGGCGGCTTTCAAGTTCGGGAAAAGGAAATCTCCTGGTCCCGAAGGGATCGATAACACGATCGTGAAAGCCCTGGTAAGGATGCACCCATCGCTTCTTTCCAGGTTATTCAATAGGTGCCTGGACACTGGTACATTTCCTGAGGCATGGAAGGTTGCCCGAGTAGTGCTTCTCGAAAAGTCTGGTAGAAAGGGTAATTCTCCTAATGATTATTGTCCGCTTTCTTTACTAGTGTGTCTAGGTAAGGTCCCGGATAGCCTACTAGCTCAGCGACTGAAGCACTGGCTAGAGAGTAATGAGCTCCTTTCCTCTTTCCAACATGATTTTAGGGAAGGGAAGTCCATAACCACAGCTCTGAACGAGGTGTTAGAGGGGCTTGAGATGGGCTTAGATAAGGGTGATTGGGTTCTTTTCGTGGCCCTGGACATTGATGGCGTGTTCAATTCCATGATCTGGAACAAGCTGATGAGAAATTTGATGGACATGGGTGGTCCTGATAATTTGTGCAGCTTGGTTCGTGACTTCCTGAGGGAGAGACGGATTAGCCTCAGTTTTGGTGGGCGGAGGTTGGAAAGAAACTGTGCTAGGGGTTGCCCCCAGGGCTCTTGCTGCGGACCTATTCTGTGGATTATCCTGGTAAACACCGTTTTCCAGGAGGAGCTCCCTGAGGGAGCCTGGCTGGTTCTCTATGCTGACGACCAGTTCCTCATCATTGAGGCTGCTTCGAGAGCGAAGGCTGAGAAGTGTGTTGAAACTTCTCTCCAAATTCTCTCGATCTGGGCCCATGACTCTGGCCTTAAGTTCAAGTCTCCAAAACTAAAGCCCTCAGCTTTAAGCCTAGAGACATAAGAACTAAAAGGAAAGGGATCAAATGGGAACACAAGCCGGCTATCCGGATGAAAGGACGGAGGGTAGCGTTGGTCAATAGGATGATCATCCTGGGGGTGGTCATTGATGACAAGATGGGTTGGCAATACCAGGCGGAGGAGATGGTGGCGAGAGGCAAGGAGGCGTTGTGCAGGCCTGTCGCGGTTGGCTCTCAACAGAGGGGGGGGGGGGGGAAAGGGTACTATTTTTAGGAACCTCTACCTCTCCTGTGTCGAGCCAATCTTGCTATATGCTTCCGGGGCTTGGTGGCGTCGAAACAGGGATCAGAAGGTGGCAACAACTCTAGAGAGAGTGCAGAGGACAGCGGCACTCAGAATCACAGGGGGATTTCGCACTACCAGCAGTGAGGCCTTATAGGTCCTCGTTGGGCTTATTCCCCTGCGATTGAAACTAGAGGAGGAGACCATCAGACAGAAGATCTGGGAGAACAGGGAAGATGCCCTGGGACTTGAAGCGGGGGCCCTGGAATCGAAGAGGGACCCAAGGAAGCCTCCTCAGTGGTTGCCAAAGTGGAATTGGAGTCCTGGAGGGCCGACAGGGATTGGCACGGAGGTTTTCACTGATGGTAGTAAGTCTGGAACCAATACTGGAGCTGGGGTAGTGATTTTAACTAATGGAGAGCTGATCTTCCAAGAAAGCTTAGCACTCAGAATGGACGAATTGATCTTTTCAGGCGAGCTGGTTGCGATCAGGGTAGCCCTCAGAGTGTGTGCCGAGAAGAACTTCAGCCCGGACCGCCTCTTTTCAGATTGTATGTCGGCCCTCGTCGCCATCAATCTGGAGAAAGGGCATCTCGCGCATCAAATAATCCTGGAGATAATGACGCGGGCTCCGGAGCTCCCTTGGTTTAGGAGACACAGCCTCATCGAAGGTAATGAGTTCTCAGACAGGATCGCTAAGGCAGGATGCTTTAGAGGTAGATCACTGAGGACCCCAGTGACCAAGAAAGAAGTTTATAGGAGGATCAGGGGGCACGTCCAGGACTTATGGTTGGACAGATGGAGGAACAGTGTGAAGGGGAGAGAGGTATTCAATGGGGTAACAACACCTCTGTAAGGTAATCTCCCACAAACTCATTAGGGTAGTTCGGGACATGGGCTCTTCCCCAAGTCTGCACAGATTTAAAATTAAGAGAAACCCTGATTGCGTCTATGGAGAAAGGGATGGGAATGCACGCCACTACGTCTTGGATTGTCCAAGGGTAGTGGGTGTGCAGGAAGAGAGAAGGAGGGCGAGGGGCGCGATCGAGAGTAAGCTGCTGAGAAATCACAGCAAGCTTCTTGAGAAAGCCCACGACGTGGCAGCTGAGCTTTTCCTCAGCTGTGAGTGAACAGAGTCGACCGGGGGTTGCCTCCCCGCGGTCCCTGCTGGACACAGTAAATAGTTTCCTATTTTGCTGTGATTAAAGGCCACCGGTATAGAGATCCTTCCAGACACGTTGTCTGGGAGGTGGTGTTTCCAGGTACAATGTCCAAGCACTAGCTTGAATACCGTTACTTGGCTGATGAGTTGAACAGAATAGCAGCGAAGGGCAAGCTCCGCATGCCGGCTTGTGGACCGAAAGGTCTGGGTGGCCATCTGCTTCTAGGGTGTACTAACTGTGCTTAAGTGGGATCCTCCAGTTCTTGTTTATTTTGGCTACTGTTTCTATATCTTTAAAAGTAAGTTTATTTTTCTGTAGCAAGGGTTCTTTTGTGCCTTTTTTCGCTAGCGCATCAGCAGCTTCATTGCCTTCAATGCTAACATGTAAGGGTATCCATTGAAGGTGAATTTTTGAGGTATTGAGAGTTTTTGGAGATAACCAATTATGTTCCTGCTTACTTTGTCTCTAAGTTCCCCTGTGTGACTCAAGTGTTGTATGGCACTTCTACTATCAGTAAGAATCCATATATCGTGATGTTTAGTGTTTCTGATGGATTTTAAGACTTCATAGATGGCTATAAGTTCTGATCTGAAGACTGAGCAAAAATCTGGGTTTCTTCTGTTTATTTTCTCAATGCCATTTGTGGTTTTAATGAGAAGCCACTGCCAGTGTGTCCTAGCTCGTCTCTGCTACCATCGGTATAGAGAGTTATTACATTTTTAGGAATTTTATATTAATTATTTCTAATGATAATTGCTTTAAGTATTCTGGATTTTGGTATTGTTTGTTGGTGGGTTCATTTAAAGTGGCATTAAAAATAACATTTTGTTAGTGGTTCGCATGGAGATATTTTTTCAGCTAAATAATATTTTTCCACTTTATATTTTAAAAATCCATTTCTTTTGGCCAGGTGGAGAGGGCCTTCTTTTTTGAGTCTTATATTGGGTTCCCAATTAAGTATGTAATTGAAAGTTCTGTGTTTGTTTTCATAACTCTTGATTTTGTTTATATATTTTGGCAGATTGTAGCTTATTCTATCCTTTAAGGGCATAATGTCTGCCTCGTAAAGTACAATATCATCAGGGCAGGTATTTCGAAGACCTGTAATAATTCTAGTTGCATTTAGTTGTATCCTTTCCAGTGTTTTTAGGTTTGTTTCAGATGCTGTACCATAGATTTGATATCCATATTCCAAGATAGGTCTCATTAGAGATGTGTAAGTTAATTTTAGTGTTGTTGCTTCAGCTCCCCACTCTTCCTGAAATATATTTCAAGATTTTTAGTCGGTCTCTTCCTTTTCTAACAACTCCTTCAATATGTTTACTGGAGTTAATTTCTGTATCCAGGGTGTAGCCGAGATATTTAGGATGTTTATTATATTGCAATTGTTGTTCTTTCAGAATAATATTTGGTCTTATTTTGTATAGTTTCTTATCGGTAGTAAAAAGACAGGTTTCAGATTTTTGGGAGTTAAATTCTAATTTATGTTTATTAGCAAATTTTTCTAGGTGGAGAAGAGTCTTGTTCAAATCTCTTTCAGCTTTTTTCCAGTTAGTGTTGCTGCTCCATAGAATAATGTCATCAGCGAAAAGTCCAATATTGGTTTTATGTGAACAATTTTCTTCTATGCCTGCAATAAATAGGGTGAAGAGAGTTGGGCTAAGGACTGATCCTTGTGGTAATCCTTGGTACAATTTGAAGGTTTTAGATAGAGTGCCATTATATTTGACCCTGATGTATATATTTTAAGGGAATCATTTATCCAAGTTATATATTTTCCATCAATTTTGAAATGTTTGTATAATTTTGTAATTAACTTGTTTTTCCATACCCTTATCAAAAGCTTGTGTAAGGTCTAAAAAGCAGCTATGGTGTGGTTATTTGGTTTTTTGTTTTGTGCATCTTTTACCTTTTGTGTGAAAAATAAGAGTTGGTCTATTGTCCCATGTCCTTTCCTAAATCCATATTGTTCTTCTGGTAAGAGATTTCTTGTGTCGGGGTGGTAGGTGAGTCGTCTGAGTATAATTTTCTCCATTAATTTGCAGCAAATATCTGTGAGGGAGATAGGTCGGTAGTTTTTTGGGTCATCAGCAGATTTGTCAAGTTTTTTAATGGGAATTATTGTTGCATTTTTACAGTCTTGAGGCAATTTTCCAGTTTTCCAGGAATTATTGAAAATATTAAGAAGTCTTTCTTTGCCAATTTTACCCAAGTTTGATATCATTCGGCCATGGATTCCATCTGGCCCAGGAGTCTTGTTTAGGTCAGTGTTTTCTAATGCATAAGCTAGCTCTTTCATATTGATTTTTTTCATGGAAAATATTATGAGTGCTGGTGACATTTTTACAGTCATGAATAATCTTTCGGGCCTTTTTTCAACCTTGAATTTACTACTTATTTGATATGAATTACCTAAAGGATTGGCAGCAATTTTGTCATTAGTTGCTGGTGTACCATCTTTATTCTTAATCATATTTGCGTTTTCAGTTTGTGGCTGGACTCTGTCAATTTGTTTTGCCAAATTCCAAAGTTTTGTATTTGAGTTTCTTGGGTTCAGGTTTTCACAGGTTTGTTTCCATTTTTCCCTTTTCACATTTACGTATAATCTTTTTATTTTTGCAATCACAATGTTCAGTTCAGTTCTACAATTTGTTTGGTTTTGGGTGCACTTTTTGTAGTTCATTTCTTTTAGTTATAAGTGTTTGAATATTTTTTGCCTGGTGTGTATAATTTGGAATCCATTTCTTAATATTACCTCTTGGTATTGAAACTTTGACTGCTTTAATAATGGTGTTTCCGAAAGATATCATATTAGCTTTTTTGAAGTTCCAGAATTTTTCCTAATTGAGTTAGTTTTGGTCTTGGTGCTAAATTCTATCAAATTAGGCAAATGATCACTTCCAAAACTTTTTAATATTTGCTATTTGCATTTTTGGAAAATGTCAGGATAGTAAAAACTTATATCAAGGGCTTGTGCAGTATTATAGCTTGTAGGAATGATGGGTAGGATTCCCATCATTTAAGCACATGAAGGCATTGTCGTCAAATATGTTTGATAGTATTTTGCCTCTTGGGTTTGACGTAGAACATCCCCATAGTTGATGTTTGCCATTAAGGTCACCTACAATAATAGTGTTGTCTGTAAGAAATTGAGTCATTGTTCCATCGTCAATAAATGTATTGTTTGGAGGGTGATACATATTGTATATGTTGATGGCTTTGTTTTGATTGAGGTAGACTTTGATACCTTGGGCTTCCAGGTCTAATGTGTTTGGAATATTAATGGCTATGTCCTCATAGTACAAATTCTTGATTAAAAATGTTAGGCCACGCCCTTTAACAGCATATACAGATGGATCTTCAGACCTTACCCTGAGTAATGGAGGGGCCGGAATTAACATAATACTGCAAGATGGAACAAACATCAAAATCAAAGAAGGAGCAGGACAGATTTCGTCAAACCTGTGAACTGACAGCTATCTGGAAAGCCCTTGATGTATGCCTTAACCAACCATCCCTGCATCAAGCAGAAGGAATTTTAATATACAGCGACACCATATCCGCTCTAGAAGCAATTCAGAAGGGCAATACTAAAATCACACAGAAAATACACTCGTTACTTACCCAACTGGAACCATTGGAGAATAACTGCAATCTACATTGGATCCCTGCTCATGCTGGGATCGGGGGTAATGAAATGGCATTTGAATTGGCAAAGGAAGCCAGAAAGTTGAGCCAAAGGAAAGAACAAATGTCATTATTTGACGCTGATTCTTTGTCAAAATACAAGATAATTAAACAAAAAAATAAGAAAAGATCAAAATGCGAAATAAACTCTGAGAGAAAAATGACAAAAACTATAACAAGACTTAGAACAAAACACTATAAAGGAATGACAATACATCCAGATGGCACAAGAACCTATAGGGCATGCAACAATTGTCCTGGTGTGGAACTTACACCTACCCACATATTCTCATAGCCAGCAATGGCCGCAGCCTTGCAGAAAATTGACATACACCCAGAGCAGCAGCTTTACACACCCAAGATAGTGGACATTGCTGCTGCTTTGATGGAGATGCATGGATACATCTAAGGCTCTTTATTGGACACGACAACAACAACGGCATTCCAGAGTAAAATAAATTATCAGAGATAGATACATATTTTTCAAATGAATTAAAATAAATATATTCGATACTGAGAGAGAGTTGAATTAAAAATATTAGAAATTTATTATCTTCGGAAACAAACCGTATCTAAAATATCAATTTTCTTTTTGCTACATGTTTTTAATTTGCATTTACCTATTTTACATATCTCTGATTGTATTTGAAAATCGTTAACCAATTCTTCATACCTTTGGCGAAGTGGTGTTTTATTAATTTGTTATTTTATATTATTAGGGTTCTTTCCTGGTATTCAAAAAGGAAAAATACGTGTCGATCAGTTATATTTTTCAATTTATCAAACAATTTGGCCGCTGAATCTCTGATTCTGGTAGAGCGCCATCTGGCGAATAAAATTGTAACTAAAATCAATTTCGAATTTTTCATTATTTGCCATAAAATATCCCATTGCATCCTGAACACAATGGTGTTTACCGCATTGCTCTAGCGCAAATATTGGCGGAGTTATTAATTTTTATAATAGTGCGGGACTTTTGGATCACCCTGTATATATATTAAAAATAAAGAAGGCATCTCCTGACCACGAGCACATGTGCTTTTTAGATGGCAGAGCGCCATCTAGTGGAGCAAACTTAAACTAAACGTTTATTTAGCTTGCTCCGTGATATTTGGCCAACCCAGGAGATGCCTTCTTTATTTTTAATATCAACACCTGACCCACTTATCTTTTATTTTTTTCTATTGTTTTTTCATATATATATATATATATTTTTTTTTTTGTAAAAATTGACCAATTGTCAATAAAATCGTTTCAAATGTCAATGTCCCTCTCTCTCTCTCTCTTGTCGTTATTTTGGCGTAGGATCATTCTTCGCCTCGCGTTGCACAAACATTTATATGCAATTCTACTATCCTAAAAGTATTTATGTCCGTAGCTTGCTTAAATACCATAACTAAGAATACACCCTATAGTGCTTCATATATATGAAGAATCGTACAGTCCTAGATCTTTAAATAGCAGTCTGGTGTATTAAATTAGAGAAATCGCTGGGAGATTTTAACAATTTTGAGCCAATCCCCCTTGATAACACTAGTACACACACTTTTTCCTTCTCAATATTTGAAAGTTGCTTCTAGTAAATTTCAACCCGTAGATCATGAATATAACCTTCAATTTTCAAAATTAGCTCAATTTTTTAAAAAGTACACCTATCCCCCGATTTACACGGTAGATACGTTCCTGAGAAAAAAACGTGTAAATCGGGGGATAGGTGTACACAGAAATAAAAATAAAATGCATTGACAGGTTAAAATATGTAGTCAGCACATAAGCTCGGGATTACTCGTGAGATGTGTACACAGCGCATGTGTTCAATCACAGTAGCATTTAGTATAGTGCAATAAAAACAAAAAAAAAACTTATTTGGAAAACCGTGTTTTACACGTTTTCGCTTTTACACGGTTTTCCAAATAAGTTTTTTGTTTTTTTTGTTTTTATCGCACTATACTAAAAGCTACTGTGATTGAACACATGCGCTGTGTACACATCTCATGAGGAATCCCGAGCTTATGTGCTGACTACATATTTTAACCTGTCAATGAATTTTATTTTTATTTCTGTGTACACCTATCTCCCGATTTACACGTTTTTCTCAGGAACGTATCTACCGTGTAAATCGGGGGATAGGTGTATTTAATTTTATCAAAAAAGCCGATGTCATCGCTGTCGTCAAAATATTTTGAAGATATTGACTTTGTAAGCATAAAATTTAATCATCATTTTGATGAAATACATACAATTGAAATTTTATATCAAGAAAATGTGTAACACGGCATTTATTTTCATAGATAATTTTAAATATATAAATTTTATAATTACAAAATATTTAAATCTATATATAAAAAAATGAATGTATGTGTGTGTGTGTCTGTTTGTCCTTTATGCCTGACCAAACCACTCATTGGAACGCCATGAAACTTTGGGAAGTTATTTAGTATAGTACTGGGAAGGTTTCTAGCAAATAAAATTTTTGAAATAACTTTTCGCTTTAAAATAATCAAGATAGATATTCTAATTTATCTGTTATAATTCAACAATCTGCTCTAAATATTATCATGATGATACGATGATTTTGTAATGTAGAAAATTAGGAAAGACAAAATTCAGGATGACACGGCAATTTATTTGAGACAAGAATAATGATACAATTCCAAGGCAAGATACTATTCCTTTAACTTCCAATTACCGAGGGAACCAATTAATATTGATTTTATTCAACTTATAGAGTATTTTTCAAGGGACCGGGAAAAAATGTTCACTTTATCGAGAGATTCGTTAGACAAACCTTTACTCGGGTAAAACCCGGGCGAAGCCGGGTACGTCCGCTAGTACATATACGTACGTCCGCTAGTATATATATAATTCAAAATTCGTTAGTAACATTATCTTCCAGAAATAAATACATTCAAGAAATCAATGCAATTTGTGCTTTCACATAGAAAAGAGAACCAAAGATTTAGTGATTCGAGTGTAGATCTATCCTGGACACTTTAATTCAATCATAGTTAGATGTTTGTTAAACAACAATGGCTGATGATTCATTTATATTTAAGAAAATTTTTTATATTTTGAAAATAGTTGTTAAAAAGTTTCTATTGGAATATTCTTTTATTTTATCTAAATATACTTCGGTCTAATATGTATATTAGAAAGAAGTTCCAAACAGCCACACCCAAGGAATAAGCATATATACTCCTGGAGACCTACAGATCATTCCCAAGTACAGCCTGGAGACATCTGATAAATTGGATGTCCACCAGTAGACATGAAGTCTAAAGACCAGCCCGGATAGTTGGCGACTTTAGTACGTGGCTCCAGGAGGAGTCCGGGTTACCTCAAGAGAGAGATTTTGAGATTGAAACATGCTTTATTGACTTCCAGTCAACATCAAAACAAAGTTACAAAATTATAGCTATCAGCATTATAATAAATATATACATGACATCAAACTCGAGGCCTTCCCCAAGAGACGTCTAGACTATATCAAAGGCTACAAGCCGCCCTGAGTCCGGATAGGCGCTTGGCCTTAATGGAAGTGATGTCCTCAACATGCTCAATTGCCGTGTTGAGGAATACGCACAAAATGGTCTTGTTTTCTGGCGAGAGCTGCCTGAAGAGTTGCTCCCCTCTCGGGAGACATAGGATCGCCCCCAGTAATATATCCTCAGGAACCTCTCCATAGATGGAGGATAGGAGAGAATATCCGTCTATTCTAAAACAGAGGTTCACCAACTGCTCCTCGAGCTCCTCCAGAGGGTCCGAGAGGTACACATGACTTGGGCCACGGGGTGTAGATGCCTGGATGGACGATGCAGTCATGCCTTGAACTTCTTTTTCAGTAGCCGCCGTTGACTCAGCAATGGTCGAGGGCTCTGGTCGTGACAGGAACCGGCTGGTGTTCGGCGCTGGAACAGGAGGCTCAGGGGTTGGAGTCTAATGGGGATGGACAGGAATTTTCGCCCCGGGCGAAGAC